>JAIGNY010000410.1:1245000-1345000 GCA_020152595.1 Chiridota heheva
ATTGTCATTCTAATTACAACAGCTAGTACTAGTATTTAATGTTCAAATTAGCATTTATAGTTCAGTCATGGCTGACAAGATACAGAGTGTTTTTTAATTTAATTTACACAAGATTTGTAATGTAAAATTAGCAAAACTGCTAAAAATCTTGATAGAATCCATAACATTTCATTCCTATATTTCACACTTCAAAGTGATCATGTCTATATTTTGACTGGGATATTGTCATGATTCAAAATTTCCTTCCTGTCAGAATTTCCTCATCTTTTTAGAAGAACTATAGCTAAAAAAAAAATATATAAAAAAACATGGATTGCATATTAAAAATCTTACAAAGTGTGTACTAAAATAGTACAACTGAATGAAATATCCTAATTGGGAAAAAGAACAATTTGTAATATGTACCCTGCCAAAACTCTTGATGAGAGATTCAAAATGATTATTTACCATATGTGAATTTACCTTTTAACGGTCGAGATATAAAGGTATATAGACAGGAAGAACGAGTTCGAAATTCTACACTGAATATCCCTTAAATTACAGTAAGTCAAAAGCTCCTGTAGTTTCTGGGGTATGTGGCTAAGCAAAGTTTGAAGAATTTGTAATGTTGTGATATATGAAAACGTTAACGTATTTGTTCAAATTTTTGCCTAAATTTTAGTCATAGAAAATCACTGATCGTTTTCTCCCAAATCTCCCAAATGGTAAATTTTGATTCAGAGTATGATGGAGATTTAACCAGAACATCAATGAAATTTTGATGTGGCATATACAGTACATGTCAGAGGTGGGTGGTGGTAATTTTAGTCGTTGAAACAGGTTTTCTTATTTTAATCCTCTTCATCAGGTCACAAGGTCAGCAGCATCTTGATTCTCAGCTAAGTGGGGTACTGCCAGGCATGAATCTTAGAGTGGGGTGGGACAAAGGCAGCAGTCTAACAGTGAGGCTTTATTTCACCTCACAATGCGAAATGTTAAATCTTGCCCTTTTCTGCAAGCAAATAAATTTTGAAATCAATACACATATATGAAATTAATGAGTTTCCTGATTTTCACTTCGATGCCTGAAAAAAAGTTACAAGCTTTTTTGTATGAATTATAATGTGTGTTCCAATGGGTGGTGTCATCATGTCTTGGTCAATTACTAAAGTTACGCGAGGGCGAAGGCCAATTTAACCGCAACATATAGTAAGAAAAAGCATTTTCTAACTATGTCAAAATTCTGAACATTTACACATTTATGTTTGGAAAATGTGAAGTACCCTCCTTCTCAGTACATTCAACAAACAAGAAGATATAAGGAAATATTTTTTCAACATCCAGCCCAAAGAAATTGCATCAATTAGCAAAAAATCACTTCATAGCGATTTCTGAATTAGGCTTCCAACAAAAGCTATAAGTCTTTTTGTATAAATTATAATGTGTGTTCCAGTAGGTGGTGCCATCATGTCCCGGTCGGTTACTGACATTTTGCGAGGGCAAAGGTCAATTCCACCACAAGATATGGTGAGAAAATACATTTTGTAAACAGTACCAATTTTTGGACATGAACACATTAATGTTCATAGAATATTATGTACCCTCCTTCAGTGCATATTTTAAGTACATTCACTCACACACACACAAGAAGATACAAGCATTACCAGTTAAAGTATTACCCAAAAACTATACATATAATGGTTGTTTTCCTCAAACTAGCTTTTACTAAAACTAGCCTTTAAACATTTTATAAACGATAATATTTTGAAATAAAATCATTACTTTAAACTTCTTTACCGAATTACCTAAGCAATTGGCGGAGGAGAGTATAGTGACACATTGCATCATCAGATAGGACACGATTTAACATGAATGTTGCATCATGAGATACGACATGATTCAACATGAATATCATATCCCATGGCAGATATCCTGCATATGGCAACTCGTCACCCTGACCCAAGTAAGAGATTTTCAATTTATCTGTGAAATTGGACGAATCTTGCCTTTTGCATGGCCACGTGTATGTTAAATAATGACACATGCAGTGAAATTTAAGCTATGTTAGGCCTACTCCCAGGGTACAAACTACACAAAGCAGTTCAACCAATCTCGTAACTCCCACACAGCTCCATAAACTAGAACAAAGCAATGGGGCAAGGGCTTATGGCACATATACAAGAACACTAGTATGTAAAGGCCTAATCATTATAAAGTACACTCTAGCAACACACTTGTTTTCTCCCAGGTCCCAAATATGACAGTTCTGGGATATCCTAACTACTTGGGAATGCACTTTCCAGGAAAACATAAACCAACGACTCAAGGAGGTACCCCCTTGCATAAACCACCCAGACCAATGTAATTATGACTTCTATAGTATGGAGGTTTCAGATACGGTGGCACGGAATTTTGTATTTGCTCCATTAAAACCTATGATGAAAGAGTCAAGTTCAGGGCCCTTTTGTACCAGAATGCGAATGAGTTAGGATGTTACGTGATGTTTTCAAACAAGGACTATCCTTTATCTCTTGAATGAGGATAGTCTCAATAGGAGGTCACCAGAGGTTTTGGGCATTATTTTTAGGCTGAAGTGAAGAGGTGTTGTACACCCTAACCAATTCACTCAAAGTTTGATAAGGGTCCATGGTAAAATAGTTCCACGTGAAATTGTTTCTGAAGCAGATCTCGTCAAGTTTGGATATGCATAGTCAAGACCTATCTATTCTCTACCATTCCTAAAATTTGCAACTTTTCAGCTTCCTGTCCCGTGAAATGGGACCTCTCAAAAATATTTTCATGAGCCTTTTCTGTGAGGGTTCTCATTTTGAGCTGGTGCAGTAATACCTAATTAGTACTGTGCTACCATATGAGCTCAATGACCTAAATAAAACTGTCAACAATTGAAGATCAAACAGTGAATTAATTAATCATAAGTTTTACTAGAAAGAATATGCAAACTTTCTAATGTCTTTGCACAATAGGCGGCCATCCAGGGGAGGAGAGAGGGGGGGGGGACATGTCCCCTGCAATGATTTTGTTGGGGACGAATATGTTTATGTCCTCCTAAAAAATTAACTTATATCAAACCTATACATATGGCTGGCTACACCACTGTCTGGGTTCGTCCTAGGGGTAAGGGACTCCAAATTCCCAATTGCGTTTTCAAATGCATTATCACCTATTTAAAAATAATGTATTGAACAGAAGAACTTCACTGTCAGAAAAATTGGGCTACACACAAAAAGTATTTGATGTGGAGGTGGCAAGTAACACGCTCATTCCCCCCCCCCCCTTAAAAAAAAAAAATATATATATATATATATAAATATATACATATATATATATATATATATGTTTGGGGGATGGATATGCTTAAGCCTATGTCCACCCTAAAAAATGAAAGTTTATGTAAAGCCTATATGGCTGACTACACAACTGTCTAGGTTCTTCTCGTGGGAGGGGGGAGGGGTACCGGTTTTAAATGCATCATCACCAATTTAAAAATAGTATATTGAACACAAATGATTCTGATGTGGAGGGGGCATTAGTAACCCCAATGCAAATTATTAGCAGACATTCTCATGTCTTTTTTTTTATACTGAAGCTGTACAATTCTCAATCAAGACGTGCAAAATTGCCGGACAAAATATAGTTTTAAGAAATATGTCTTTTCTAGATTTTGTATCATTTCCTGTTTTAGATCATATTCAATCAGAAAACATAAGGATCATCATGAAAATTCAGAGTAAATCACACACTTATGACCACTTCATCATAGTGTTGGCAAGGAACTTCCACACAAGTTAGCTCCTTGGCCTTAGAAGCTTTTGTGAAAATTATTCCGCTAGGAAATGAACATTATTTCGCTAGGAAGTGAAAATTATTCTGCTAGGAATCAGATCGAATGATGACCTACTTCTAAGCACCCCAACCGTTCACTGTACTATATATTATAAAGTACACTGTACTGCGCTATGCTGAAAAAAGCTGCACTACAGTGCTTGTTCTACTTCAAACGTTTTGAGACAGAAATTGTTGCTATTGTTTCAAATTTGTCTTTTAACCATTCAAAAATGTATTAAGGTGAAACCATCAACATATATCATGAATATATAATCATCCATAACAAAATCTTTATAATATTTTCGGACTAAATCATTATGTCATAACATTATTTGTATCAGAGCATAACAACAACAACAAATTTCTTACAAGACTCCACATGGTCCGTACATTGAAGATAGCTTAGATAACTTTCCATGCAAACTTCAAAATTCAGTAAGACCATGCCTTTTTAACTTCTAATCCCTTATTTTGGTAGGAAGCTGTGAATTAAAGTTTGATTTAAGTTCCTCCAAGTGTAACATT
Organism: Chiridota heheva; assembly: GCA_020152595.1. Taxonomy (NCBI): domain Eukaryota; kingdom Metazoa; phylum Echinodermata; class Holothuroidea; order Apodida; family Chiridotidae; genus Chiridota; species Chiridota heheva. Next base: position 1,249,351 of record JAIGNY010000410.1, read on the forward strand.
TTATTTTACCTCAAATATTATGATGATAAAGAATAAGGGCCTACCCTCCTGATAATAGACACGATTTCGGGAGCAATGAGGGGATTCCCCCATCTACTCATTTTTCTTTTCAAAATATATTTCTTTTGTATGGTAAATGTTTATGTATTAGCCTGATTTCTTACCACTAGTGATTACCTTTATCTCCCACCCCCAGTGGCATGTAGCCACAGGGAAATGGGGATAATCTTTTTTTTTTTTTTTTTAATATCTTTTTTGCTTTAAAAAAAAAATTGCCCTCAGAAGTGGGCTAAATTTAAACACTTTATCTTGGAGGGGGGAGTAGGACCTTCTCGGTCACTCACTTTTTTAATCTGATACTAGATACGCTACTGCCCCCCTCCCCTTTCTTTCAGTCCGAAATAACATTAAAAAGGCATCATTATGGCCGCTCAAAGAATATTGAGGCCCGGGGAAATTAACATTTGGGGTCCCTGATATCTCAAAATAGTTTAAAGGCAAAGAATTACTACTGCCTCTCAACTTTGAAAACATTTTGGCGCTGTTGCACAGGGAGTAGTCATGATAGAACGGCCAAAGAACTAACATAACTATGTGTATTTTGTATTGTCAATAAGAACGGAACCCTTGCATCAAGGATGTTTCTTTAGCAACATATCCCTGCTGTCACTGTCGCAATATATTCAAAATTAAATATCACAAGGTAGGCAATGTAATAATATCACAAGGTAAAGGCCTATACCAATTCAATTTTGATTGTCATTCTGCAAATATTTAAATATTTGTCGTTTCCTGTCTACATAGAAGCATCAGTGTCCCCCCTCATCCCCATTGCATATGCAGCAGAGAAGGGGGCTGGGACACATTCCCCACTATGAAAGTTATAAATTGACCATTTGTTGACCAAATTGAGCCAAAAATTGCTTAATTTGCATATTTTTGTCCGATATTTCTTAATTTGGCTTTCATAACTGAAAAGATCAATATCGTAGCCTCTATTTAAACTAAACTTGTAACAAAAGAAAATGAAAGGAAAGTTGTTAAAATGCACATGAAAAAAAAGTTATGAAAATTTGGCTTGCTTTTTTTAAAGCCCTGGAAGAGTAAGGGTTAATGCCAACTCTCTGACATAACAGAAAAGTCATGTCCCAAAAATTTCACATGGCTTCAAGTCTCCGTTATAGATTTTCTTATCATCCAGTAATTCACTCAAATTTTCATGAAATCGCATAATTTTGGTCTTATATGAAAGGTACTGCTACACAAATTAATAATACTATACCAGCTTTTAGATACAGTATGTTTAATAAAAGCAGTAAATATCGCACTGCTCATAGGAAACACATGTAATGAATGCATGAGTACCTAGCCATGTACAGTACCTGGAGCATTGTCTACAGCTAGCTATTTTTAGCACCATTACGTATGAAATCTGATACTGTAGTAAAACCTCTTGGGAGCTTTAATTAAAAAAATACATAGAATATCTCTTAGCAAGATACAAGCTATATGAAGCATACAAAAATCTTGTTGAGCCAGAATTTTAAGAGCAAAACTGTTCAAACCTAGGAGATGCATTCTAAAGCAAACCATTGAACAGGCACATATGGGAGCTCACGTACAATTTAATAAGTTCCACTCATTACACTCTCATGGGTGGAACTAAAAATTGTATAACTTGAATGATCAAATGATCGAAAATAATCGAAAATAATTACTAATCGATAGGTCCGTAATTCTTTTGCTTAAACTGAAGGCAGGGGCATAGAGCAATAATTTTTCTACACAAAGTGGGGGGACATATTTTTTTTTAAAGATGATGTATTTTTGTTTAAGTTCTGCCAGAAAGGGACTTGTCCCCTTTCCCCCTGGAATTGTGGTTCTGCCTAGCATGGATAGAAGATAAGAAAGAGACCCAATTCCCATCTGCATCTAAGAAAAATCTGCCCGAAATATAAAGCATGTCTACATGTGGAAAGTGATTTGTCCCCCAGCTCCTCAGAGATAGACAAGGGCCGTCCATATTAGAATTTGGTTTAAACAAGGAAGTACTGTGTACTGCCTTGGTTTAAAATCTGTATTTTCAATTTGAGAGAATAGACATGATCCCACCTCAGGGGAAAGCAGGGGGCTAAAGAAGTCCATCTGGAATGAGATTATCTCCCAATGACCAGTCAACAGATCACCCAAGAATCATTCTTACTCTTTCAATCAAGTAAAGTCTTAATCCCACAAATCTAACGTAATTTCCATGAAATTTAACGCGCTCTCTTGAGTTACAAATGTTAGAAAAAGACAACCTGCCCACAAAAGATTTTGCCAAATACACAAGGCCTTAAAATTCAAAATGCTGTTAAATGGTCAGTTTTTAACCAATTTTGGTGAAACCTTTTGCCATTTTATGGTTGACAGCACATTTTCTTCCAAGCTCAAGTTGTTGCTACTTGCCCATAGGTCATTAAAGTAAAGTTTTGTTCAAGTCAACATATTACATGTGAAGTTGAGAACTCATTCATTTTAAGCAACATACTGTAGAGCTTTTCCATCCAAATAATGCCATGGCATTTAAACTCCTCCAAACTGCCAAAAACCCCAAAAATCAGTGAGAACCTTCAACAAAACTGACAATTAAATGCTTCAAATAACAAATGTTTCTCACAATCTGATGCAACTAGACTGATAATTCTCCCAGAAAGTCTTTAAATCAGTTTTAACAGCAGCTGAAGCTGTACAACCTGTCAATATTCAATAATTCTGCCTTCAACTGTGACAGAGTTCAGCTCTATGTTTAGATGTATTGATCAGTTAGATTACACTTGAGCAAAATCAATACATCATGGACGCCACATCACTGCATCTTCCCTCCACGTCAGAAGAAATAATGACCCCAGAGAGCCAAGCCTATATATTAAGAATTGTCAGTATTTATATGGATATTAAACAGTGTAATGTAAAAGCACTTTATGATTGTTTTATCATATAATTGCTTCTGAGAGCTGTTGATATCAGGTGGCATGAAGAAGACCGGTATCATAGCTTAATAAGCATACGCTCACACTTTCTTTAGAAAATTCTTCTACCACATGAAATTACATCACTTTTTGTAGCTACAAAGAAGGTATAATTCTACAAGTTTGTGAGATTGTCTTTGTTACATGTTTTCTCTTCCTACAGTGAATGTAACTTGTTTTCCTCTTGCACTGCAGTGTGGGGGAAGCTAGTGCCGTGGCCTACAGTAAGTGCCACATCCCTGGCCCTACCTAACCCATCATGTTCAGTTTGTTTTATTCCATTGTTATACTGACTTCTCTTCCTCTGTTCTAAGGGAGAGCCTATATCTTCCAATTTCTGAACTACAACCAAAAGGTTTTGTGGTTTCGATTGCTTTTTTTTCATATGCTGATTTTTTTTCATACATTGATTTGCAAGTTTTGTATTAACTGTCATGTTATTGCATATCATGAACTATTTGTTCCATGATACTCATTAATCAGCCACGACCAACATGCATGCAGATCAATAAAATAGAAGTACCTATTGACAACACTAGCATGTGCACAATAATCAACACCATTATCATAGCAAGTATGATGCAAAACAGACATACTGATACTGGTGTATCATATTTGAAGAAATTAACATTATGCCCTGCCTACTCATTAATATGCATGGTATCACCACCAAAACCAATCCGGCACATCCACAGACCATGGGCTATTTGTACTACATATGATTTGATCCAGTTTATCATTCTTTAGATATCATGATTACAAGATCTTTTCCGCAAAATCATTTTAAGCCCTGCCCACTATGCATATTAATGAACTTCAATGTTTTTATATTATGATGACATGACATGTGATGGTTAAAATATGAGCATTTCAAGATTTTAACCTTAGCCCCACCTACTCTTGCATGAATTCACCACCAAAAGCAATAGAGAACATCTACAGACCATCGGCTATCTGTGTACCAAATATGATGTGAATGCAGATTATCGTTCTTGAAATAGTGTTAACAAACTCTTTTCAGCAAAATCCTATCTATTAAGCCCTGCCCACTACACATATTGATGAATTTCAATTTTTTTATACCATGAACATGTACACATTAGCTAATATCATAATTACTGTGTATAAAATATGAAACAAAAACAGATACAGTATACGCGGTTCTTAAAATATGAGCATTTCAAGATTTATACATAAAGCCCCACCTACTCATGAATATGCATGACATCACCACCAAAACCAATAGGGACCATGGGCTATCTGTGTACCAAATGTGATATGAATCCACTGTACCATTCTTGAGATATAGTGTTTACGAGCTTAGCGCCACACACATACATACACACACACATACACACACATATGCCATCGTGACCGCATAGGTTTCTGATGCTATCGCATCAGAACCAAAAAGGGGCCACAAATTGAGAAAAATTAAGCAATTTGGAAAGTCCAAATCACTAAAAATACAGACCAGAAAGGCAGTGGAAATTATGGTTCATATCAGCCAACTTATTCAAAATGAAATCATAGACTTAGTAATACTCGTTAATAAGCAGATCTGAAAATAGAAAAGCTGTCAAATCATGTAAGATGTTAATGGGTTGATTGTAACTGATTTTGATGGGGATCTCAGTAGGTTTTGAAGCAATTTAGCCTAAGATTTGTCCAGATGAAACAAATTCCTAAATCCCTAGCATGAGATAGTACTAAATTTAACAGCTACTGAAACTGAAACAATTTCTCAAGGAATTAAACTGTAAGAAACCCCATTGAAAATAATTCTTTCAAAATATTATCATCTGATCAATGTTTAACAGTGTGTTTTCCATGTTCAGATGCTGAGAATTTCTCAATTATCAAATTATTTTGGGCAAGCTATTCCTTCTAACAGATCTCTAAGGGCATATTGTCAACTGAAATAACTTTAATTGAATAACCTGCAAAGATGACTTTCATCACGATACAAGTATAGCGAGTAAAGAATACAAAATGGTTTTAAGCATTTTTGATGGTTTACATGCAAAATCGAACCTGCACAACATAAAGATGACATCTAAAACATGACAGTTGAAAAAGAGGAAAAGAAATAAGCATACAGTTCTAATGACTTCAAAAAACAGTGCATTAACTTAACACTGATTTCAAAATAACACATCTAGAGAATGCAAACATTTTTGTGGTTAGTCTATGACGGGCAAAATGAAAGATGCCCCTGAACACCAACCATCCTACAGAAAGCAGGTTTAGCAATTTCTGATGTCAATCATTCTTGAAACAAATTACCCTCATTTCCTTTTAGCTTAAATGGTCAAAAGTTTCCTTGAGGGAAGATACAATTTGATAACTTAAAAATCTTATATCACATTTTGATAACTTAAACATCCTATATCCCTTAAGGCTGTTACGCACTCTACAAGACACAGCGAGGGATTCTAACCAAACAAAAAGGAAGAAACATTTTGACCTCTTGCTTTCAACGATGATTTTTTATCGTATATGGCCTTTCAGATCATAAATGAAATTTAATTCACTGGGTGTTTTTACGTCCACTAAAGCAATATTTGCACCATGAACTAAGGTAACTTTCTCAATGGCTTGAACAATATTGCAATTCAGCCATTTTTCCAATATCATATAGAAGCATCAATACTAAACCCATTATGTAGGCCTATAAGCAGTAATTCAAATATTTCAGGTCTGATTTGATCAAATACTGCTCACCGGTTAAGAGCCATCAATATTTTGTCTTCAAAATTCAAATATTTCAGTTCTGATTTGATCAAATACTGCTTACCGGTTAAGGGCCATTAATATTTTGTCTTCAGAATTCAAATTATCAATAACATGAAGTCAAAAGTTGGAATTAATTATAAAATTTCCCAATAATGTCAAAATCTTCCCACGAAAAATCCTGACAAAAATAATATAGTAAATACATCTTTATATGCTCACACTTTACTATACATATTACCTCTTTCGCAATTTAACATACTATTTATCGCACAATTATGTGGGGAGGGGGATGTTCTTATTAGAGCAATGAACATGAAACATTGGTGGCCGAAGCCTGAACTTTTTACCACATATACTATTGCTTACTCAAGAAATAAAGAAAACCAGAAAACCAAAAAACCAAAGGCTTTGAGGTTACACAATGGGCTCAAAATAATAACATATAATACTCAAGAAATAAAGAAAATGGATTTAATTTTAACTACTTGCATACTAAATCTGATTACACAATGGGCTCAAAATAATAACATATACTACAGAATAACCACATATACTATTGCTTACTCAAGAAATAAAGAAAACCAGAAAACTAAAGCTTTGAGGTTCCGACGCGTAATATGGATTTGATCTTAACTACTTGCATACTAAATCTGATTACACAATGGGCTCCAAATAACAACGACAACAAAATGATTCAGCACTCATAAGAATAGAATATTAAAATTAATTAAATTGAACTACTTTATCCCATTAATAGGTACATTCTTGCTAATAACATAATTATTCCAAATATGAAACAAAACTAATGTGCTGTTGTCACTTTGAACATTTCAGGTTATTAACAATAAGCTCTGCCTACTCATTAATATCATGAGATCACCACCAAAATCTTGAGATAATGTGTTTATAAACTCCTTTCTACAAAATCATGTTAAGCTCCACCCACTATAATATGAATGAAATTTAGCATTTTTGTACCAAGAGCACATAGCAACAACATAATTGCAATATAATTGCACTAACTATGAAAGAATACATACAGACATGAGGTTGTTAAAATATGAGCATTTAAAGATTTAAGCATTAAGTCCTGCCCACTCATTATTATGTATGACATCTGCACCAAAAACTATAGGACTATTCTGTGGACAGTGGGCTATCTATATGTACCACATATGAACTGAATCCCATGTATCGTTCTTGAAATATTGCTGTGTTTACAAGCTCTTTTTAACAAAATCATGTTAAGCCCTGCCCACTGTAAACATTGTTGTACCATGAACATGTACACACTAGCTAACAACATGATTACACCACATATGAAACAAAACAGATGTGTGGTTGTTAAAATATAAGTATTTAACATTAAGCCCTGCCTACTCATTAATATGCATGACATCACCACCAAAAACAATAAGGCACATTTATGGACCATGGGATATCATTGTACCACATATGACATGAATTCAGAGTACCATTCTTGAAAAAGCATGTTTACGAGCTAGCGTCACACACATACATACACACACACACCATCATGACTGCATAGGTTCCTGATGCTATCGTATCGGAACCAATACAAACAATTCTTTTTTGTATTTTTTTAATCTTTATTATTAACAAATTTTCTTCCCAGGAACTCCTGTTTGTCCCTTGATTATAACAGCCAAAAGCATGGCTTTTTTCCAGGCTTTTCTGCAAGAAGTAAACATTTCACATCTCTTTCCATGTGTACACTGCAAACAATGTCAGGATGGAGAGCCTGCATTATAGTGACTCACCAACTTGTTCATGCGGTCACTGATTTTTCAAATGAATATGTTCAATCCAGGTTGTTCACCCTATAAAAGCAGAAACATTTTATCACCATGATGGATGATAGATGCACACTTTAAACACACATGTTTATTTTTATCTGTCATTAACCGCTGAAGTTTGGCCTTATTATTCCCATCTCAACTGAAATGTAGGCCCCATCACACAGTTGTGATGACAAGTTTCCATGGAAACAGGTCACAGCATAACTGAAAGCGCTCCTAAAATGGAAAAAAAGATGAACCACCAGCTGTAGAGGAGAGTGATTGTGAGTGCAATTGATTTGTTTTGAGCAGACTTCAGTAAATGTACAATGAGGAAACATTAAATCACATACTTGCTGTTATGCCAAAATCAGGGGCGGAGCCAGGATAACATGTCAGAGGGGCCAAGGCAAACCAAACCAGGGAGGTGATAACGTGTTTTATAAGCAGTTTTGTCAGGATTAATGGAACATATAGAGACAAGGGTGCAGAGTTTTATAAGCTGGGAGCTGAGAGATAGGTACTCACTAAAGGGATTTCACCTTCCCTATTGCATGCTTTCTTTCGATTGGGAAAATATTAACAACAAATTTAGAAAAATTTAGCAACATTTCCCGATAATTGAAGAAAATTAACCTAACCAGAACCAAAAGGTTTTGTGGTTCTGATACTTTTTTTTTTTTCAATTTTTTTTTTCATAAGCTGATTGATTTGCAAAATGTATATTAGCTACTTATTGCATATCATGAAATATTTGTTACATGATATTTATTCATAAGCCACACCCACCATGCAGATCAATAAAAATGTTAAAAATATTTAGCATTTGCACAATAATTAACATTATCATAGCAAGCATGATGCAAAAACAGTTGCTCATTTATTCTATTTTAAAAATGTGTCAATAAGCATTAATATATATGCATGATATCACCAAAAAAAACAGGGCACATCTTCAGACCATGGGCTATCTGTGTACCACATATAACATGAATACAGTTCACAGTTCTGGAGATGCCCTGTTTACAAGCTCTTTTCAGCAAAATCATATTAAGCCCTGCCCAGCCCACTATGCACATAAGTGAAATTCATCGTTTTTACATCATAAACATGTACAAACCAGCTAATATTATAATTACACCATATATGAAACAAAACAAATGTGCGGTTGTTTAAATATGAGCATTTCAAGATTCTTACATTAAGTTATGCCTACTCATTAATATGCATGACATCACCATGATTCCAGTTTACCGCTCTTGAGATAGCGTGCTTATTACAAGCTGTTTTTCAAATTATACACAAATTACAATATTTTCCCTTAAAGAAAAATGAGCTCGTCATTAAGAAATGAGCTCGTCATTAAGAAATGCGCTTGCGACAAGCTCATCAGAACTTAGACGAACTTGTCACAACTTGTCAATACTTAGACGAGCCGTCGCGAGCTTGTTAATGTTAAGACAAGATCGTTGCGAGCTTGTCAAAACTTAGAAGAGATTGTCGCGGGCTTGTCAAAGCTTGGACAAGCTCATCAATACTTAAATAAGCTCATCAATACTAAGTCGAGCTTGTCGCAAGCTTGTCAAAACTCAGACAAGTTCGCGGCAAGCTCGTCAAAACTTACACAAGCTCGTCAATATTTAGACAAGCTTGTCTAAGTATTGACGAGCTCATCACTAGCTCGTCTAAATGTCGATGAGCTTATCAAAAATAGTGTTGAAAGAGCTCAAACGTTGTCATATAGAAAGACCTTATTGCTAAAACAGTTTTGATATTGACAAGTTCGCCCAAACTAAGCTTGCACAAGCTAACATTTCTTTTTTGTTAGGTTGATTATGTAAGCCAACATGGATTTTGCAAGCTTGCCCAAGCTACTAGTCTGTTAGACTGCTGGAAGCAAAGCTTACCTGTATGGTTTGTTCATGGTAAATTCTGATAGAAATTTACAATTACATTCAATTACCTGACACAAACAAATGTGAAATAGAAATCAATAGGAATATTAGCAGGTAACTGCCATTATCTAACATGATAGCTCCCTGGTATCAGCTTGTACTCTTACATATTACATTTGCATGATCATATTTACCCGCTGACCATTAATCCTATTGATCCATATGACAAGAGAAGCAAATACAGGAACTAAGCAATAACCCCATACAGTACATGTACCTCTGTTATTTTCAGTGATTTCCATAATTTTACACTGACCACATAGGTCTAAATATGATATAATATATGAGAGAGGTATAGATCAAGATTACTGAATTTTCAATATTTGTATTATTATTTTTACTAGTTGTCACTCCTATCTGTTTGTTCATCACTTACACTCAATTTATTACTTGTAATTATCAAAATATTTTATTTGCACTGCACAGTGTCCTTTATTCACTTATTGCCCTAAAAACAGACCTTTCAAAGTTTTAGAAACTTTATCCAATTTTATGCCTCTATGTAATGGACCATGGCCTCTTGAATTCCTGGATGTACAGTTTAATCTTTTACTTGTAGCTTATAATTGTAGACATTTCCTCTATTCAATTCTTTGTATAATTATGAAAATACCCTTTGTTTGGTCATCCATGTTATAATTGGATGCATGTATTGTTACCACCTTGACCAGTCTCTGAGTGATGAATAATGATATTACAACCAATTGCAAGCTTCCATTGGAAATGAGTTTGTTATTTGAGAAGGGCAGTTTGGTTTAAATGCCCTTCAAGCAAGATTTTAAGTAGGCCTACATGTAAGTGAGATTTCAATTTTTTTCCTTCTCAATTATAGAGTTGTTAAGACTGCTCACAAGAATTTTCCTCATCATGTTTTAATGATTGCCAATCTTATCAAATCTTAATTTGAGGGAAGATTGTCTGTTTTGTAAGAAATTGTTCAAATCTATTAATACTAGGACTCAAAATTTTCTGGAACTGCCCAATGCAGTATGTGCTTCAAAGATGGAATATGATGAGGGCATTAAGAGTCTGGTGGATTTAGAAATACAGTAGTTTAATTGTTCGATTTATTTACTGATTGCAATACTTTAACAAAGAGCTGGTGACAATCAACTTGAAAGATTCATGACCTGTTAGCTTTGGTATGTTAAGCAGTGGTTGTGTCATAAAAGTAGCAAAGTTTTGAATATCTGTAAGATGGATTAAAAGAAGTTGACATCAAGTTGATGAATTGAGGGTTCCTCAGAAGGTATTTGTTCGGGCCTACCTGCATTTTGGAGTGATTTTTCCACCTTCATACAGAAGCAAAATGTATAATTAATTGACAGTTTCCATGGTGTAAACTTAAAGAAATATTGCCATCAAAATATGTTTTGGAAAGATAATGAAGAAAATTGTTTTATTTGTGCAAAAATATTTTAGAGTATACAAAAAAGGATGACCTGTTAGCTATGGTATATGTTAAAAGCAGTGTTTAATGAATTATCAAAGTTTTGAATAAGTTCAAAACTATATTATTATTGACCTCATTTTGTATTTGGTATTGACCCTAGTTTATATTGCAGGACAGAAGGCCTTCTTTTAGAGCCTATAGACATAGACCTATAGAGTTTTGTGTGTATATTTCCTTTGTGCTTTTTTTTTTTCAGAGTGAAAACTTACACAGCTTTTCAAAAAAGATATTTGGGAAAGATATTCTTTTTGCAAAAGTATGTTTTAAAGAGTCACAAGAAGTGATGATGATGTTTTCGTTTTCCTTTTCAGCATGACAGTGCAAACTCATTCTGCCAATATTTCATTCTGCCATTTAGAAGAAACCTAATTTTTTATGTTAGGCAGGCTTGTTTACTTTTCTGGATGAAATATTTTATTTTATATTGACAAGGGGTATATACAAAATTGATGTGAATGGTCAAAATTGATGGATTATGGGTATATGCAAAATTTGTGATGTGTAAATGGTCAAAATTGATGGATTTTGAGGTTGCAAAATTTGTGATGTGTAAATGGTCCAAATTGATGGATTATGGAGTATATGCAAAATTTGTGATTTCTGAATGGTCCAAATTGACGAATTATGGGGAATATGCAAATTTATATAGTGTGAATAGTCAAAATTGACGGATTGTGGGTGTATGCAAAATTTGTGATGTGTTGAATGGTCAAAAATTGTATGTAATGTGTAATTGCTCAAAATTTGTATGTAATTCTTTATATTCATTTTCCTGATTTCAGCCATGGAAAATATTGAGAACGCTCTCCTCAAATTTTTGTCTGAATCAGCTATAATTCTCCTACTAAGCTTGGGCGATATTGAACATTATGCAATATCGATACATCGCCAGAAAAATATCGATAATATCGATATGCAAATTATATGACGTCATACGCAAGTCGTATGTACCGATATGTGCAAGGTAATCTCGTCTCGGCTCAAAAAAAGGCAAAGTAAAACATGAACAGAAATCACTGCAAAATATGTACAAAAATCCTCAAATAAACACCCACTATGCTTAAAAATGTTCTTTCCATGGTTTCTATCTGAAAAGATCAAGCACAGAAACATTGAAAAAGTTTAGGACCTCAGCATATTCTTTTTAAAAAAAACTTGTGGAACTTGCACTAGGCCTACACTGTATGCCCCTCAAAAATCAGCTCTAATTCTTCTTTAAATTTTGTATCTCACTTCTCATGAATGTTCTACTGAAAAGGCATTATTTTGGTGGCATTTTATGTACTTCTAGACATTCAGAAGTCCATATATAACACATAATATCCAATTTCTAGTCTGCTTCAGTCATTGCATGAGCGTTGTCATTGAGAAGAAAAAGAGGTAGATGTGTGTACATAGTATACTTTAAGAGGATAGTGATACTAAATAGTTACTGCATGTGTAGATACTGTGTAGTTACTGCATGTGTAGTGTACAGTATCTGATTGATCTGGCAAGACCAGTCTGTCACTTTTAGAGTTTCTAAACGAACAAAATAATGAGAAAAACCTCATAGTTTTGTCAGTGATTTGTCAATTATTGACTGTTTGATATCAAAATTAAGATTCAGTATTCTTTTTGAGGAAACTTAACACCATGTTTGAGGATTCTTCATCTTATGATTTTCGTTGTCTGAACAGCAAGTATAAAGTTGAAGTATTGCACAATACCTCTGTACTCCATGAGTTGTTTTATGTTCATGAAAGTATTTTGGGGTAATTGTTATCATAATATTGATGTTTTAAGAAAGTTTTATCATAACTGACTGCCTGAAACTTTAATATAAAAGAAATTTATTAACTTTTTGTGGCTATTTGATAAAAAATACTTGGATGTTTGATAGTCATGTTTAGCTTTTTAATAGTTCATGAATTGTGTATTATCATTGAAAACATATCATTGATATATCGATATGACCTTGAACTCAATATCGGCCATATCGATATGGGTCAATATCAAAATATATCAGCATATTACAGCATATTACCTGTAAGTTGTGAATTTGAGCAAACGCTTCACGTTTTGTAAAAGCAAGTTTAAAATGGAACTTAGAACAGGCGAATTGCAGTACATGCCACTGTCTAAACCAAGCTGCAAAATTCATGCTAGCTAACCTTCCATTACAAAATGTTCCATAATTCAATCTGAAGAGATTAAAATGCATCCAAACATGCTCATTTTTCATGAATCCTGAAGAGATTTTTTCGATTGGGTAAAATCAAGCTTTCAAGCACCTCCTGCCTATCTCTATTAGCGTTTCCCTCGTGCCAGAAACTATCAGCCATAAAAGAGAACTAATCTTTAAAGTTTACAAAATATATTTAAATCGACCCTAAGACTTTTCAACTCCAAGAACGCATATAAAATCTGTCCAGATTTGTTGACAGCCAAGTTCAGGAGTGTAAAGCTTGTTAAGTGAAACGATATTAATCTTTGCTTTATTTGATTTAAGCGCATGTGTCCTTAACTCCTTATGGAATATGCAGTGATACGTCCAATAGACTCGCCCATCATCTCACAATGCGCTAATGCTAATCAACAACCTAAGGAGTCAAAAGGAAGATAATGCTACCAATCTTATTTTGGAGCCACAGTAATTTATGGACTTTTTAATGTGCTTATACCTGTGTGGTTCATGTTTAAAACATAGCGAAACAACCAGAAAATTCATCTCGAATCATTGGAGGCAGCTTGATGCTCCAATTAAATGACTTAATTTTTCTGTCGTGGCTCTAAGGTCACGACAGGACTAGTATTGTATTCTACATGCTCAGTATCCGCCATCTTTGATACCCTCGCTTAAAATTCTTAGAATTACAAACGTTCCTAGTCAGGGAGCTGAAATAAAGAACCCTATTGTAGATGCTGCAGAAGTAGGCCATTATTTGTGCTTTACAAGAACTGCCAACATCCTGGACTGACATGCTTGAATGCATCAAAACATTACATTCTTTGTGACATCCTTGTCACCCGCATCCGCCTCGGCTACTCCTCTCACTCACTCTCATCTCTTATCCGGCTCCCCTACCCTCTCTGCCCCACTTGTAACGCTGATCTCTACATCAAGCATATCTTCGCAACCTGTCCCTTATACCAGAACTCCAGATCTCTTCTCTCCTCACAAAGGGTGTTCTTGTACATTATACCATGAAGCTAGCTTGGTCTCTCCATTAATTTACATATAGGTTTCAACAACAACATACAGGATAATAAAACCTGACCCAGATTTGCTGCAAATGGAAATTTCAATAAAAGTCTTTCCTTCCTAGGAACTTATAGTTTCTATGGTATTCATTGTTTCAATACTTTGACTCATGTTCGAATCCACACAGGGGAATTTGTATTCATACAATCATGAAAAGCTCAAATTAAAAAACTATTTATAGCAATTTATACCACTAGTGCATGAATAGAAAACAAGTCCTAGTTTTTCAGCTATGATGCAAATGTACATAACAGCAAATATATCTCCAATAAGTAGACAATGGTGCTCTTGAAGTCAAAAGAGCTCTAGGTGGAAAAGTGAGGGCAATTTTTTGCCATGTGGTAAGTATCATGGATCTAAGTTTTGATACTTGTGTCATTGAAAAAATACTTATGGAGCTGGCGGCTGAAATGTAATGTATTCCTTTGTCAATTCATCCATCCTCAGGACCCTCATTATTCTTGTTTCACTGGTGCTGGACAAAGAAGGGTGGGGTGGGCCCAAGTCATATTTATCCCAAAAAAAAATTGTTCAAAAATTCAATCTAATTTTTGTGTTTTTAGGCATGATTTCAACTCCAAGGATGCCTCAAATCACAGAGTTTTAAGTCTTCGTCCCCTGGACCTCACCAGGAACCCTAAGGTGGGTTCCTAAACCCCACACACCTTTTGGCCTCAGCAAAACTGATTGTCCATTTCATCCCCCCCATCCCCCCAAATATTTTTTTGTTCCCCTGCTGCTGGGCAGAGAAGCATCAAGTTTGCCTCGGTGCAGTAACTAGTTTTAGTACCATAAGATTGATTTATTATTATCACTATTATTATCTTGAAAAATGTCTAATAGAAATATATAAATCAAATAATGTATTTTCCAGGAATAAACAAAAAAATAGAAGTTAATATGAAAGCACTTCCGATCATTAAAACATCATGCTATGACCAAGAAGGTACCACTTCTTGAGTGGTACCTCCTTGCTATGACAAAACATTCATCATAAGTGCTTAGGACAATATTCTTGTCATCAAAACCCTTCACATCTTTCACCTTACATTGCAACATTACCAATAAGGAATTTAAAATATGTGTCTTGGTGTATTTGGTGAAAATAATCTTGAGAAAATTTGTCCATCTGACAAACATGCAATTCTCTAGCCCGGCTCCTCATCTTATGGTATAGTATGTTGAGATAAGAAGAGGTGTAAATGGAAAACACTTGACTACAATGTCAACCAATCCCACTTATTATACAGAAAATGAAGAAATTAATTAAGAACCGAAAATAAAGAGCATCTGTCTCTCCATGGATAAGTAGATAGGCGATGAAACTAGCAGGTCCTTCCAGTGTTATCTCACATAACCATTAAATGTGTTACCAACTTACTGAAAATTTGCAGCGTGAAAAAGGGTAAATGAATGATAAGCATAGGTTCAATGACATCCAATGGTAAACAAGTACGTTTCTTAGGTGAGGGGTGAAGAGCAAGCTTGGAAAAACTTGTGAACTTCACGAATCACATTCATGGAAAATCTGTCAATCTTAAATAATCAATTGGAAGGGAGGGAGGGGGGGGTTGTTTATTTTCTATGAACAAAATATTTCATCGTGCAAATTTGTTTTTCCGTTGCATTTTTCCAACTCTGTATAATATGAGGATATTTAAGGAATTAATGCCTATTGAAAACCACAAAACATGATTAATTTGAATGCATTTTCAGTGCTTTAAAAATACCCCCTAGACCCCACGCTGAAGGTGCTCATGCTTATGGCACTCGCATGTTTGCTAGTGGGAAATACAGCTACAATCATTTCATGTTCGTGGAAAGAAATATAAGGTATTCCAACCTTGGTGAAGAGGTAGAAGAGATGGTTAGGATTTAGGAAAGTAGTGCAGCAAGAGTTAAAAGAGAACTGAGAAGGGGTTATGACGAAACACACAATTTTCTGTAAACAAAACAAGGGATCAAGCAAGGCTTATCTTTTATTCATTTATTTTCCCTTGGGATCTTGCTATGGAATAGGTAGTTTAATCATTTTACATACTTATCTCAACAGCTAAGATTAAATAGAGATGACCATGGTTGTTTGGTAAACCAGTTACACGTGAAGCACTCGAGACCCGTAAGGAATTGAACCCAGGACCAGACAGAGGTCTCTTTCACTGGGCCATACTAGTGTGAAAAGTTGTTTTACAAAATCTCTGAACCATGAAAGCAGTAAACATCAAAATCAATGCTCACAACACAGCTGTTCTCATTTTTATTGGTTGATATTCAAAAATGTATACACTAAGCAATTTATAAATGGGGAGACCAATTTTCTAAATCCTTACTTTGTATCCTCTTCCATACTACTTTGAATGAGTAAGAGTTGCTGACAAAGTTTTCATATTACTTTAAAACCTTAATTAACATCATACTTTTAGTTGAAGTCTCAGTGATCATTTTCAAAGATTGAAATGAATTTTAAGAATGTTATTCTATGAATATCTAACTCATTTTCATAAGCATGCTATCCACTAAAAGCAACTCTAGGTGTCCCACATTTCTTACCAAGGTCAAGGTAAGCGAGTTTTGAAATGCTGCCTTTGGGGTTTTCTGCAGATCAGTCAACTTGCCGTCAGGCAGCATACAGAAAGCCAAATTTTAATGCCTCAATAGACCTGGATCTATTTAACAGATCCCTGGATTGAGTCACATTTTGCATGCTTGCACCTGTAGTTGATTCATTTATCAAGTTATTTATGCATTTTGTAGAAATTGAAAAACTGTCAATTCAATTGGAGCAAAAATAATTCTTAATTTTCACAAAACTATTTCAAAACATCCAAATGTAGCGCTATCCAAAACTCAAATTAGAATTGTAAAATTTGCTACATTTCCAAACACCTTCAAATTCATTCAAATGGAAGCTTAAAAGTCAAAAGTATCTGGCAGCAGTCTGAATCAAGCATGTAAATCTAATTTTATGAGACACAACAGCACCTGTTAATCACTGTAGAAGGATCTGTTTTCTTTTCTTTTTTTATATATACATCCACTCTTGAGATTAAAAAGCAAAGAAAGTTCTAAAGTATAAGAAAGCACTAACAGAGGTAAGCAAATAAGGGATTACACAAATCTGACAGAAAGTCTAAAATAAGCCGTCTCGAAGGATTTACTGGTTAATTAATCAAGATTTCCTGAGAAATCAGCAATGTGCCATCTACTTTAAATTCCATGGGAGGGTATGAGATTACTGACCTAGTTACATACTCAATCAGAGCAACAGTTCAAATGAGGATAAAGAAAAGGAACAAGATAAAAGAATGGTGAAAATCAGAAAGAATGAAAGCGAAAGAAACATTTTTACAGTATATATTTTTTTTTAGGCAAACAGCTTAGAATCACTCTTGACTTGAATCAGAACTCATACATTATTTATCAATACTTTAAAAAATCCTTGCTTTAGATTGGTTACCTGAAAAATATGCTAATGTTCAAATGCAGCATCAAAAGATATAGCCAAGAAACCTTTATGTGTAACTTTCACACCTTATGAAATTGATGATGATCAGCATTTTTGCATATTTCACTGAAAATGGACTGTCAGTGCTGAAACCGTCAACAACTTATCATTGAATTTTCTATCAGTCAATCCCTAAACTCTGAGAGTCATTCCTTTTCTTCTGTATGTATTCATGCCCACTCAGATTTATGAATATATAATGAGCTTAAGTGTGCCATTTGCCAACGATGACTTCATGGTTAAAGAATGGATCAATCATCATTTTGGCAAAATGTTTAGATAAATGTTGAATAATTATACTCATTGGTTTTTTAACACATTGAGTCCTAGCATCATGTATACCCATCCATATTTTTTTCCTTTCATGTACCAGCATCGCGTATACGCAATGGATATCATAGCATCAATTACATGGAATTTATTCAAATTGGTAGAGTACTTCCTTTTTTGTTTTGTAACTTTAACGTAGAGAAACATTTTGTCTACCTATTTTCAAGTGTAGGGGTCGGTCATACCTCCTGTTTTGTAAGAAAATGGTCGAACACAGGATACAATTTTGTGAACGAAGAAAAGTGGAGATTTATATTGGCAATTTACACACAAAATAGCGTTACTAGTTGGCCATCCTCCGCCATTAGATATTGACGATGAGTCTTATTTGGAGCCAAATTTCCTAGATTTTGATACAAAGAGTGATGGCGAGAGTGATTTTGACTGTGATGAAGAGGAATTGACAATAAATAATAGTGATTTTTGGATCAACCGACTTTGACAAAGACAACGCAGATAAAAAAGCTAAATGGAGCAATGATAATCTTACCAAACATCGACAACATTTGTTTACGGAAGTGACTGGTATTTGTGCTAATCCACCTGTAATTTTTATTTTTTTGTTATTTTGAATATTATCTTTCAGAAAATATATAATTTGTATACCTTTACTGGGTACAATACCCAACTATTTGAGTATCAAATATAAGTACCTTAATTACACAAATTGGGAAAAAAACCTTCCAGGCCCCAAGGGAATTACACACTAAAACCTAGCAGGACTCAATTTGTTAAAGTTATCATTGATTAAATAAAGGATGAATTTTACCGACAAAAAGAACACTACAAAACTGAAAAATTTACCCAATGAATTTTCCCCATGCGATGTCGGTAACCATTATCGCAACAGAGTGATTTTTGAATATGTGATGTAAAATTTCCTTCTACACATCTTTCAAATGATATTTAATCCTAAAACGGTCAGAAGCACAGCAAATACAGACATATTCCTAAGCCAGTGTAATTACAGGAAATGCGCTACTGCTATTGGTGTGTATATATATAAATATATGTATATATATATATATATATATATATATATATATATATATATATATATATATATATATATATATATATATATTACCTGACAACAACACCACCACCCAGATTGATATGTTAATAATGGACTACACATACCCACGTGCAGTTATGATTACGATAGCTAGCCTGACATATGCATTTACCCTACACTCAGTGAAAAGGATAGGCTAAATCTAAATGTATGACTATGATGAAATCAGGATTTGAAGTGAAATTTATGATCCATAATCTGGATAAATCATAATGTAAGTTAATTTAAGAATATTAGAGTAACATTTCCGAAAATGGATTATGGAGTTAGGTCTAGACTCAAAAATAATAAATTAAAAATTAAAAATCATGCATGGCATGAAAAAACCCCATCTAGGCCTACTGCTAAAACGACACAATTTGAACTCCAAATTGTAATGAAATCTGTCTTAGGTCAAAGTTAGGCTCTAATGTTATGGTTAAACTTTCCCAAAATTAAACCTTTTCAGCTAGAAATTACCATTCAAAGTTTAAAATATGATATACGTCCAATCCTGTGAAGTAACACTATAGGCCCACACTAGACTCCTCAGAAACAATGAAAAACATACCCATTTTGGGAGAAATACACACTTTTGGATCTGCTTTTAAACCCCTGAACGTTTTCGCAACAAACTGTTTTTGATATCAAAGTATGGGGCATCTTATAATCTTTCAGAACAAACCTCACCTAAATTTCAAAACCTGCCAAAACAGTTAGGAGCACGGCAAGTTTTGACCCATTTTTAGTTTTTTAAAAATCAGTGTACTCTTCGATGGCCAAATTACCCCAAAAAGAACCAACAAATATATTTCAAGTTGCTAATTTTTCAAGATCAACACAATTACACACCCAGGGCTTTTCAAAAACAACCCTACTCGGAACGGATTTGATTCCAATCCAAAATCACAACTCGTCAAAAATGACCGGGTGGGTGGGGCATGTCTCTAAGAGAACGACATCAAATGCCTGATTAACTAAAGTTTGGGGATTAACTGTTATCATAACTAGAACATCAATGATGTAGTAGATCAACATATATTTTGGGGTGTTTACAAGCCTGTTTTTGTTGGTGGGTGGATAATTTGAGTAGGCTGGGGTTGTAACTGTAGCAAAGAAATACTTATTTGATGTTTATTTTCTTGGAAATGCAAGCAGGAGCTTTAATATCGTTGTGATGCTAGAACATCAATGATGTAGTAGCTTAATATATGTTTTGGGGTGTTTACAACCCTGTTGTTTTTATTGGTGAGTGGTTAAATGGAGTAGGCTGGGGTTGTTAGAAAAGAAATATGTATGTTTTTTTTTTTTTTTTTTTAAATGCAAGCAAGAGCTTTAATATCATTCTGATGCTAAAACATCAATGATGTAGTAGCTCTGCATATATTTTGGGGTGTTTACAAGCCTGTTTTTGTTGGTAGGCTGTTAATTAAAGTAGGCTGGGGTTGTTAGGAAAGAGATACTTATTTGATGAGGTGTTTTTTTGAGGAATTGCAAGCAGAAGATAAATATAATATTATGCTAGAACATAAATGATGTAGTAGCTCAATATGTTTTGGGGTGGGTATAAGACTGTTTGTTGGTGGGGAGTTACATTGGGTAGGCTAAGGTTGTTAGAAAAGGAAGTTTGATTAGCAGTGGTGCAACAGAAGGCTGGGCCTGGAAGGGTGGGTGAACCTTAGTCCCTGGGCAAAATCGGTTTGAGTCTAACCCTGAACAATGACACTGCAATATCTTAGTTATGAGACCCAAAGTTCCAGGGCCGGGTGTCGGAAGGAACTCAGGGCAAGGTGTAAGGAGGGAGAGAGGTGGGGAGGGGGGAGGGGGACAGGAAATCAAGCTCAAGGGCACTTTTTTTAACAGTAATTGAGGGACACTTCTCTTTTTTTTAAAGGGCACTCTTGTGAGTTTTCGAAATTCTTAAAACTTATTCTTTCTGATATATCCCGAAAACGTGCCAGTAACCTCTTAATATGCAAAGGTAGAAAGATTACTAAAGGTTGTATGAACATGTTTATTCAACAAAATTGAACATATTTTGCATACAAATCTACTCCAAACGGATTGCAAAAAGAATGTTCTTATGGCAATCAACTTTCTAATTTGACTTTATACAGGGTGGAGCTTCGAGAAGCGATGCATGATGGGCTGTACGCAACCATTTTCTTAATGAATATGCATGTTTCCCGATAGGAAAATATTACTTTATTGAACCGGACTGTATAAGATGGACTTATCAGACCACTGAACTAATCCGATTGGGAAATATTACTTTATTGAACCGGACTGTATAAGATGGACTTATCAGACCCCTGAACTAATCCTTTAAGATACCCATCATGACCTGGTGATTTTATGTATCAGTTATTAGTCATCATCTGCACGTAAATGATAAACTTCTTGTTAACAGTAGTTTATTGTGCTAAGTCATGTGTCTAATGTGAGAGGACTTATGTGGATTTTGAAAGGATGTCCATTCATGCTATTGAGGATAGCCTATTCATGAAATTTAAGCTAATCTTGAGCTTTTAATAGTTTTAAAACTCAAGTTATAGCCCAAACGAGCGATGAACTACAAGTGTTATACCCCAATTTAGCTACACTGTGGGACAGATCCCAAACGGGATATTAAGCTCAATTAGTGCATGTCTCAAACTGTATTCTAAGGCTTGAACCAATTAAAGCAGAGTTTTCTTTCATCCGAGATGTGTGGTGGTATTTCCCAAGCCAATGTTTATATAAAAGCTAAATGTTTGCGAACTTTGGAATGCAAAATTTGTTAAACCTATGCACCACATGGACTGTTATTGCATCAACATATCAAACTATTTAAGGCAAACATAGCAACACAGCAAAATTTAAAAAGACTTAATTCTTTAAATAAAACGCAACAATGACAAGAACAAAAAGCTTCCTGCAGCTTAATTGTCTATGAACATGTACAATAGCAATTTCTATATTGTTTTATGGTTTATAATAAATAATAAAGCAATTTAGCTAATGTTGTATCTACATGTCCCTATGTACTTTTAAAAGTTTCTTTCACAGAAACCACATAGCTCTCATGTGAGCCTTGAAGCAACTATCAAACAGCAAGTTTTACTTTTTTTTAGGTACTTTAACGGGAGTGCAAATAATGATGATCATGACTTACATGATGATAAAAAGATACAAATACTAAAAACATTATTTACATGTAAGTGAAAACTACATGTAAGTGAAAACTACATGTAAGTGAAAACTACATGTAAGTGAAAACTACATGTAAGTGAAAACTACATGTAAGTGAAAACTACATGTAAGTGAAAACTACATGTAAGTGAAAACTACATGTAAGTGAAAACTTAAGCTTTCTTCTTGAAATCATGACCATGTATCATACAAATTAATCTTTTCTCTCACATACAATTAAGCATTTACAAAAATCATCGACACCATAAGTGATGATCACTGCCTCATTATAGCAATTCAAATCAAACAGTCGGTATCATATCATTTTTCTCTTCTTTGTTTTTAGAATAGCAGGAGCCCAATGTAAGGCGTCTGGAAACACCTGCCATATGGGATTTAGAATAGTAGGAGTCCAATGTAAGGCGTCTGGAAACACCTGCCATATGGGATTTAGAATAGCAGGAGTCCAATGTAAGGCGTCTGGAAACACCTGCCATATGGGATTTAGAATAGCAAGAGTCCAATGTGTGGCGTCTGGAAACACCTGCCACATGGGATTTAGAATAGCAGGAGTCCAATGTATGGCGTCTGGAAACAACTTTCAAATGAGATTTAGATTAGCAGGAGTCCAATGTAAGGCGTCTGGAAACACCTGCCATATGAGATTTAGAATAGCAGGAGTCCAATGTAAGGCGTCTGGAAACACCTGCCGTATGGGATTTAGAATAGCAGGAGTCCAATGTAAGGCGTCTGGAAACACCTACCGTATGGGATTTAGAATAGCAGGAGTCCAATGTAAGGCGTCTGGAAACACCTGCCGTATAGGATTTAGAATAGCAGGAGTCCATTGTAAGGCTTCTTGAAACAACTTTCTTATGGGATTTAGAATAGCAGGAGTCCAATGTAAGGCGTCTGGAAACACCTGCCGTATAGGATTTAGAATAGCAGGAGTCCAATGTAAGGCGTCTGGAAACACCTGCCGTATGGGATTTAGAATAGCAGGAGTCCAATGTAAGGCGTCTGGAAACACCTGCCGTATGGGATTTAGAATAGCAGGAGTCCATTGTAAGGCGTCTGAAAACACCTGCCGTATAGGATTTAGAATAGCAGGAGTCCAATGTATGGCGTCTTAATACACCTTCCATATGGGATTTAGAATAACAGAAGTCCAATGTAAGGCATCTTGAAAGACCTGCCATATGGGATTTAGAATAGCAGGAGTCCAATGTAAGGCATCTGGAAACACCTGCCATATGGGATTTAGAATAGCAGGAGTCCAATGTAAGGCATCTGGAAACACCTGCCATATGAGATTTAGAATAGCAGGAGTCCAATGTAAGGCGTCTTGAAACACCTGCCATATGGGATTTAGAATAGCAGGAGTTCAATGTAAGGCGTCCGGAAACACCTGCCATATGGGATTTAGAATAGCAGGAGTCTAATGTAAAGCGTCTGGAAACACCTGCCATATGGGATTTAGAATAGCAGGAGTCCCAATGTAAGGCGTCTCGAAACACCTGCCGTATGGGATTTAGAAGAGCAAGATTCCAATGTATGGCGTCTGAAAACACCTGCCATATGGGATTTAGAATAGTAGGAGTCCAATGTAAGGTGTCTGAAAACACCTGCCATATGGGATTTAGAATAGCAGGAGTCCAATGTATTGCGTCTGGAAACACCTGCCATATGGGATTTAGAATAGCAGGAGTCCAATGTAAGGCGTCTGGAACCACCTGCCATATGGGATTTAGAATAGCAGGATTCCAATATATGGCATCTGGAAACACTTGCCATATGGGATTTAGAATAGCAGGAGTCCAATGTATGGCGTCTGGAAACACCTGCCGTATGGGATGTAGAATAGCAGGAGTCCAATGTGAGACATCTTGAAACACCTTTCATATGGGATTTAGAATAGCAGGAGTCCAATGTATGGCGTCATGAAACACCTGCCATATGGGATTTAGAACAGCAGGATTCCAATGTAAGGTGTGGATTTGGAATAGCAGGAGTCCAATGTAAGGCGTCTTCGAGCACCTGCCATATAGGATTTCAGGGATGGTCACAAAAGTGATAATAATAACGCAAGTTTTCAAGAGAGAATCACTGACCTCAAAGGGATTCTTAAAAATATCCTGTAAATTTTGGTTAGAAAATCTGCAAAATGAAGAAAAAAATTGCTTGCAAAATTAAAGTCAGAATCCCATTAACATCTCAAAAATAGAAAACTGGCATCTTCAGATCCAATTAAAATCAGTCTTAATCTGAACCACATGGTGTAATGAAACCACTGCTCTCACATTGGAACTGTATTGAAAAATGTCTTGGTTGAAAATTGAGGGCATGCTTTTTGCTTATTTTGAAATAAAACAGGTCATAATTTTTGACACTCACAATATTGAAAAATCACTTACAGTAAAATATTTATGAGACATAATTATAATTAATTTGAACATTCTTACGAAAGGTTTTCAGTACCATCATATGTTTGAAAAGTGTGTTTAATATTCTTGAAACTCAAGAAAAATACCCTCACTGTTCGGCCACCAGCTCCTTTAACTACAATATATAAAGAAAACAATTTCCCTCCAGTTTGAGTGAGTACCTCTTTACTCCACTAATTTATCTTTTAACCCATAGGAGGATGATGACGAATAACCACGTTGTCATGTGTTCATCAATCATCACACTTCATTAACTATAATGCTATATAGATTTTATGTATGTTCTGAACAACACAATGATGAACTTAAATGAGGCTTCAGCTTCTCATCCTCAGCACTCACACTTCCTTAATTGAAATTTTTGTTGGTTTGACATTTGAGAACACCAAGGCCATTAATTTGTCATTTCCATTTTGTCCCCATGTTTGTTTACTTTCCGTGTCAAAGAAAAGTACCTCACAAAACTGAATGGACCCCACACTAATTCAAAAGTTTCTCATGTGGAAATTTATCCAGATATGAATGCTGTTCTTTGGAAAATAGACAACTGATGATACGACTTTAATGATGCTTTTTGGTTTGGGAATCTGAAAGGAAAAGGCTGATGGATTTTCCTTTGAAGCTGTTCTTAAGGAATACAAAGCAGCTAGCTGAGGACATGGAAAGGATACAAAAGCAAAAGGGAGGAAAATTAATTGGATGGTGGTAGTATAAGCATCTGTGAATCTTCCTGAGAGTGTCGGAGGTTCAGAATTTGTGAAGCATTGCTGATATGCAATTATCATGCAAACTTAACTGCAAGCTGAAGAAATATTCCAATATGTATTAAAGAATGGCTTACTTTTTGATAAATTAAAAGAAATATTCTGTAGGTTTCAGCCATTTTTGCTCATTTTGAAACTATTGTACAGTAGTCAACGAATTGTACCCTGCCACATGAGATCATAAATTAACTAATCTATATTGCCATTTCTTCAGTTTTGTTATTCATGGATATTTTACCAAAATTTATACAGGTTTATAATGACAGAATTTCTGTATTTAGAGAAGAAATTAAAAACCTTTCGATAAATCAGGTAAATATTCCACAAGCAGGTCACACATGGATTATGTAGTAGCCAAAGCCACATTTAAAATGTCTGTATTTTGTATTTCATCTTTCCTATAAGCTGCTAAAAGCTATTAAAAGATGCATGATGCACTGCCAGCAGCTTTAAACGTATTTTATAACAACAAGAGTAACCTAAAAAATACACATATTACCAATTGAGTTTAAACATCAAGGAAACTTTATGGAAACAAACAGTCAACTTCATCAATTAACCAGCAATGAAATATAAAAATCCAGGAAATATCACAATTCAAAATGTCCTACTTTGATGCAAACCATGTAAGAATTTCTTCAGAAATTCCATAATTTTAAATTAAATCTTTAATCTTGATCACTGACAGAAATTGTATGATTAAATGAAAATATGTAACATTCACTTTCATCACAGCATGGCAAGTATCATTGTCTTTCACATATTTTTGTACAATTTTCTCTCGATCATGAAATTCTATGTAAATACATAGTTTACTCCTTATCTCATCTCCCTCCAGTTTCAGCTACCCTTGAATTGAAGCAAGGCTGACTGACTGAGATGCATCAACCAGTGTGGCTGTGTACAAAGCTAAAAATAGAACTATATTTGACACACTGTATTACTTTGTAAGGAACTCGACCATGAATGAAATAATTTGCAGGGACTTTTATTTTGATTGTTTATTCAGGAATGTGTCAGGAGACTCAAACACGAACCGCGATATCCGTAATATCTAAAGTGACAAGAGTACCTTGCGTGCAACAAGAACACTTTTTTGTGTATGCACATCAACCTTTATTTAATATCTGAATGAATTAACACTGACGCAGACAAACACCCTTGCCTGCAGGCTATTTAGCTGCTGATGATGAGTGATGCAAAATTGGAAACTTTGACCAAATTCTGCTTCATCGCCTCTACAAAATTTCTGAGTTTTTGTCCATCTCTATATTTTGCAAAATTATCACTAATCATTAAAATACTTGGGTGTTAATTTGAAGGCTTTTGGTTGATTCCCAATTCAAAGAAAACTGTATTTACAAAGGTTTTGTGCTTCTTTTGTAAATTATAATGAAGGGAAAAAAATTATTTTGAAGGAAAACATTTCTTGTTTGTTCTCTATAACTTCATCATCACTGGAAAAATAATATATTACTGACATACTGTAGAAATATCTATTGGGGAGGAGGTGGGTGGGTGGGGAGGTGGGTGGGTGGGGAGGTGGGTGGGTGGAGGAGGTGGGTGGGTGGGTAAGGGAGGTGGGTGGGTGGGTGGGTAAGGGAGGTGGGTGGGTGGGGAGGTGGGTGGGTGGGGGTACAGAAGTGGAGTATGCATATAAACAAGGACAGATCCAAGCTTTTTAAAATGGAGAGGTTAAACCGTTAGGATCTTAAAACACAATTTTTCACTTTTAAAAAAAACTTTAAGAAATGACCCACTTTCCACCAAAACTTGGGGTAGAAGTGCAGGTCTGGCTGGACTCCCATCTCAATCCGCTTATGATAAGATAGGAAAAGTGAAATAGTAAGAGATGGAAATGCAGGTTAACTGTAACATTAACTCACATGATTATCTAAAGGTTAATATTCACATATGATGCATAAAACGTTTTCTTGCATACATGCCTTCATTGAATTGACTTTTTCAATCTCCAGTTCCAGGCAAAAAAAAAGCTACACAGGGAATTATAAAGAGAACTTTCCGTGCAGCAAATATATTAAAATCCAATTTCAACAACCATATTCTACAAACAACTTGATTACTAAAATATTTTTGAGCATGTACAGCAGCATCAAACTTCTGGGGTGCTGGAAAGGTTCCTTTGTTAAACTTTTTAAAATCCAAAGACAAAATGAGTAGTTTGTACACTACTGAGATGAACTAAGCACTGTACATGTGTGTGTGCCATGCATCACAGTTAAAATGCAACTTACATGTACGTACCAGAAGGGGCTTAAGGTGGGGATACACCCAAAATTGCTATTTTAAAAGGAAGTATATAAATGGACAAATGAGACTAACTATAAACACCTAATAGAGTGTACATTTTCTGAAAGAGGAGATTGAATTCGAAACATTGATGTATAATTTGTGTATGTAAATGACTACTAATTTGCATAATTTGTGCATATATTAAAACATATGGTTATTTGAGGTTTTTACGTAGCTATACAAAAAGTTAAATATTTTTTTATGTTTATTATGCCATACTTCAATTTTAACACATAATAGTATATGGTTAGGTAATACATCGTATGAGAGGATTTTTACAAATCATGCATATTAATTAGGATATGGTCATGTGACCAAATTTCCAGCAAAATGATAGAAAATCTGTAATGTTTTAAATACTAAACAAGTCAGTCTAAAAAGCTCTTATAGGATTGTTGGAGAATTTACACTTTATACATGTACCAAATTTGAAAGGTATAGATGTTACATATCATAGGTTATTCAATGTTAAGCATTTACGAAGGCGATTTTGCGCAAATCGTGCTTAAATATACAACTTACAATATACATTATAGGTGAATCTAAAATTTGAGTCAAACTCGTGTTAGATGTACAAATGCAATAAACAATGGAAACATCACAGCTAGCTATTCAATCATGTGACTCATCACGTGACAGGTGGTAGCAACTAATATAACACACAACCAACCTAAGCAGCCAATAGTGGAATTTGGGGATGTTTCCCAGCTAATTTATGATGGATGAAATGCTACTTCTGGTTTTAAAATGTCACTTCCAGTTTTTGAAATGCATCTTTAGAATGGAAACTATGATTTCTAAAATGTATTTGACCAACTTATTGATAAAATTTTCTTTTAAAATTCAGGTAATAGGAAGAGAACGTACTAAAGTATCTAAAAATGATACAAACAAAATATGGGTGTGGGAATAACATTTTAGGGTGTATCCTCACCTTAAACTAAGTATACAATATACAGTACAGTAGAAAGAGCGGAGAGGGGAGTGCCATTAAGAAATGGTACTTCCCTGGATAGTCATTGTGAAGCTCTACAGTTCTGCTCAAGAAATGTAAATCTCATTTGTTCTGCAGTGGTCATTAGGCTTGTAGCTTGTTTGATTGATTGAGGGCTAAATCAAATAAGAACCACACTATGAACATTGCAGTTTGAACAGCACTATGAACATTACAGTTTGAACAGAACAAAAGTATGAAGTGCGCAGGAAGATAGTTAAGGATCAGAATAGATACTATATCATTTCCAACACGAATGGACACAAAATGCTAAATATATTTGTTAGAGTATTTTGTTATTTTCTTTATATTTCCACAAAAAAAAAAAATAATGAATTATTTATTCAATAGGTCATATGGACTTCTAAAACATACCAGTAGCTTGTTTGATCTTAAATTTCCAAAATGTCAACCTCATATATACTGTACTGCAACCACTGAATACGAAAGCAAATTTAACAAAATAACTCAAAAATAAATTGAAATTGATTTCATGTAAATACAAAATCCACAATTAGTGTAATACATGTAAATATGCCATTTACCGCTTAGAAATGTTGACTGAAATATATAACACTTTTAATGTTATGGTTTTTTGCTTTTACATCATTAAGAGTACTTTAAAAATGACCCTACAGTATCTGAATTACTCTTGATTACTTATAATGCATTCTCTTGATTACGTACATGTATGCACTCTCTTGATTACGCATAATGCATTCTCTTGATCATGTACATGTATGCACTCTCTTGATTACGCATAATGCATTCTCTTGATTATGTACATGTATGCACTCTCTTGATTACGCATAATGCATTCTCTTGATTACGTACATGTATGCACTCTCTTGATTACGCATAATGCATTCTCTTGATTACGTACATGTATGCACTCTCTTGATTACGCATAATGCATTCTCTTGATTACGTACATGTATGCACTCTCTTGATTCGCATAATGCATTCTCTTGATTACGTACATGTATGCACTCTCTTGATTACGCATAATGCATTCTCTTGATTACGTACATGTATGCACTCTCTTGATTACGCATAATGCATTCTCTTGATTACGTACATGTATGCACTCTCTTGATTACGCATAATGCATTCTCTTGATTACGCATACATGTATGCACTCTCTTGATTACGCATAATGCATTCTCTTGATTACGTATATGTATGCACTCTCTTGATTCGCATAATGCATTCTCTTGATTACATACATGTATGCACTCTCTTGATTACGCATAATGCATTCTCTTGATTATGTACATGTATGCACTCTCTTGATTACGCATAATGCATTCTCTTGATTATGTACATGTATGCACTCTCTTGATTACGCATAATGCATTCTCTTGATTATGTACATGTATGCACTCTCTTGATTACGCATAATGCATTCTCTTGATTACGTACATGTATGCACTCTCTTGATTACGCATAATGCATTCTCTTGATTACGTACATGTATGCACTCTCTTGATTACGCATAATGCATTCTCTTGATTATGTACATGTATGCACTCTCTTGATTACGCATAATGCATTCTCTTGATTATGTACATGTATGCACTCTCTTGATTACGCATAATGCATTCTCTTGATTACATACATGTATGCACTCTCTTGATTACGCATAATGCATTCTCTTGATTATGTACATGTATGCACTCTCTTGATTACGCATAATGCATTCTCTTGATTACGTACATGTATGCACTCTCTTGATTACGCATAATGCATTCTCTTGATTACGTACATGTATGCACTCTCTTGATTACGCATAATGCATTCTCTTGATTATGTACATGTATGCACTCTCTTGATTACGCATAATGCATTCTCTTGATTACGTACATGTATGCACTCTCTTGATTACGCATAATGCATTCTCTTGATTACGTACATGTATGCACTCTCTTGATTACGCATAATGCATTCTCTTGATTATGTACATGTATGCACTCTCTTGATTATGCATAATGCATTCTCTTGATTACGTACATGTATGCACTCTCTTGATTACGCATAATGCATTCTCTTGATTATGTACATGTATGCACTCTCTTGATTACGCATAATGCACTCTCTTGATTACGTACATGTATGCACTCTCTTGATTACGCATAATGCATTCTCTTGATTACGTACATGTATGCACTCTCTTGATTACGCATAATGCATTCTCTTGATTACGTACATGTATGCACTCTCTTGATTACTTATAATGCATTCTCTTGATTATGTACATGTATGCACTCTCTTGATTACGCATAATGCATTCTCTTGATTACGTACATGTATGCACTCTCTTGATTACGCATAATGCATTCTCTTGATTATGTACATGTATGCACTCTCTTGATTACGCATAATGCATTCTCTTGATTACGTACATGTATGCACTCTCTTGATTACGCATAATGCATTCTCTTGATTACGTACATGTATGCACTCTCTTGATTACGCATAATGCATTCTCTTGATTACGTACATGTATGCACTCTCTTGATTACGCATAATGCATTCTCTTGATTATGTACATGTATGCACTCTCTTGATTACGCATAATGCATTCTCTTGATTACGTACATGTATGCACTCTCTTGATTACGCATAATGCATTCTCTTGATTACGTACATGTATGCACTCTCTTGATTACGCATAATGCACTCTCTTGATTACGTACATGTATGCACTCTCTTGATTACGCATAATGCATTCTCTTGATTACGTACATGTATGCACTCTCTTGATTACGCATAATGCATTCTCTTGATTACGTACATGTATGCACTCTCTTGATTACTTATAATGCATTCTCTTGATTATGTACATGTATGCACTCTCTTGATTACGCATAATGCATTCTCTTGATTACGTACATGTATGCACTCTCTTGATTACGCATAATGCATTCTCTTGATTACGTACATGTATGCACTCTCTTGATTACGCATAATGCATTCTCTTGATTACGTACATGTATGCACTCTCTTGATTACGCATAATGCATTCTCTTGATTACGTACATGTATGCACTCTCTTGATTCGCATAATGCATTCTCTTGATTATGTACATGTATGCACTCTCTTGATTACGCATAATGCATTCTCTTGATTATGTACATGTATGCACTCTCTTGATTACGCATAATGCATTCTCTTGATTATGTACATGTATGCACTCTCTTGATTACGCATAATGCATTCTCTTGATTACGTACATGTATGCACTCTCTTGATTACGCATAATGCATTCTCTT
This sequence comes from Chiridota heheva, assembly GCA_020152595.1. NCBI lineage: Eukaryota > Metazoa > Echinodermata > Holothuroidea > Apodida > Chiridotidae > Chiridota > Chiridota heheva. The sequence goes on from JAIGNY010000410.1 coordinate 1,281,397, forward strand.
GATTACGTACATGTATGCACTCTCTTGATTACGCATAATGCATTCTCTTGATTACGTACATGTATGCACTCTCTTGATTACGCATAATGCATTCTCTTGATTATGTACATGTATGCACTCTCTTGATTACGCATAATGCATTCTCTTGATTACGTACATGTATGCACTCTCTTGATTACGCATAATGCATTCTCTTGATTACGTACATGTATGCACTCTCTTGATTACGCATAATGCATTCTCTTGATTATGTACATGTATGCACTCTCTTGATTACGCATAATGCATTCTCTTGATTACGTACATGTATGCACTCTCTTGATTACGCATAATGCATTCTCTTGATTACGTACATGTATGCACTCTCTTGATTACGCATAATGCATTCTCTTGATTACGTACATGTATGCACTCTCTTGATTACGCATAATGCATTCTCTTGATTATGTACATGTATGCACTCTCTTGATTACGCATAATGCATTCTCTTGATTACGTACATGTATGCACTCTCTTGATTACGCATAATGCATTCTCTTGATTATGTACATGTATGCACTCTCTTGATTACGCATAATGCATTCTCTTGATTATGTACATGTATGCACTCTCTTGATTGCATATAATGCATTCTCTTGATTGAAATGTATAATGCATTCTCTTGATTGAAATGTATAATGCATTCTCTTGATTGAAATGTATAATGTATTCTCTTGATTGAAATGTATAATGCATTCTCTTGATTGAAATGTATGATGCATTCTCTTGATTGAAATGTATAATGCATTCTCTTGATTAAAATGTATAATGCATTCTCTTGATTGTACATAATGCATTCTCTTGATTACTGATAATGCATTCTCTTAATTACGTATAATGCATTCTCCTAATTACGTATAATGCATTCTCTTGATTACATATAATGCATTCTCCTAATTACTGTACATATAATGCATTATCTTAATTACCTATAATGCATTCTCTTGATTACGTATGATGCATTCTCCTAATTATGTATAATGCATTCTCTTGATTACGTATATTGCATTCTCTTGATTACGTATAATGCATTCTCTTAATTACGTATAATGCATTCTCTTGATTACGTATGATGCATTCTCCTAATTACGTATAATGCATTCTCTTAATTATGTATAATGCATTCTCTTGATTACGTATAATGCATTCTCCTAATTACGTATAATGCATTCTCTTGATTACGTATGATGCATTCTCCTAATTACGTATAATGCATTCTCTTGATTACGTATAATGCATTCTCTTGATTACGTATGATGCATTCTCCTAATTACGTATAATGCATTCTCTTGATTACGTATAATGCATTCTCTTGATTACGTATAATGCATTCTCTTGATTACGTATAATGCATTCTCTTGATTACATATGATGCATTCTCTTAATTACGTATAATGCATTCTCTTAATTACGTATAATGCATTCTCTTGATTACGTATAATGCATTCTCTTGAATAAGTATAATGCATTCTCTTGATTACGTATGTTGCATTCTTTTGATTACGTATAATGCATTCTCTTGATTACGTATAATGCATTCTCTTGATTACGTATAATGCATTCTCTTGATTACGTATAATGCATTCTCTTGATTACATATAATGCATTCTCCTAATTACGTATAATGCATTCTCTTGATTACGTATAATGCACTCTTGATTACGTGTAATGCATTCTCTTGATTACGTATAATGCATTCTCTTGATTAAGTATAATGCATTCTCTTGATTACGTATAATGCACTCTTGATTACGTATAATGCATTCTCTTGATTACGTGTAATGCATTCTCTTGATTACGTATAATGCATTCTCTTGATTAAGTATAATGCATTCTCTTGATTACGTATAATGCACTCTTGATTACGTATAATGCATTCTCTTGATTATGTATAATGCATTCTATTGATTACGTATAATGCATTCTCTTGATTATGTATAATGCACTCCCTTAATAATTACAGTACATATACTGCATTCCCTTTATTAATGCAAATACATTCCCTTGAATAAGTATCTAATGCTTTCTCTTGATAAGATTTAATGCAATCAAGAGAATATTCTTTATTGCCACTAGCTACCACAGTACGAAACGTACAGTAATAATACAGCAGATATCATCTGAAAATAACAAGTTAAACTATTAATAGGTGAAGGTAAATGTAAAAGGCATCGATTTGATTTGAAAAAGATTTATCAAGAAAAGATTAAATCCCTGTTGCCAAGGATTTTCATACAATTAATGAATTATTCACTTATAATGATTGCATATTTTATAAGTGCTTATAAAGCAACCCCATTTTAGAGTGAAGCTTTTAGAAAGCATCAAAATTTTGAAATGTCATGATCGAGTCAACCTTTTTGAGAACGAAGGAGGGAAAATCCCGCAGCATATCGTTTGTACTGTAACATCAAGGTTAAGTTTTCATCAAATAAGATGCTTCCAACTTTCAAATTCAACTTCAAACTAAAAAGTCAATTTAAATATAGCATGACTATTTAATTTCTAGAATTATAATAAGTATGTCAAAGTCCCACAATTAAAAAGCCTGGGGTCAACCAGACTGGTTAGTATAGTGCCAGAGATATGAAATCATATGAGAGGAAAAATAGGTAGGAGAAAGTACAGTAGGAGGGGTTACATATTGTGATGAAGGAAGGAGAGGATTTAGGGGGTGGGGTATTGTGGAAGAGCTCGGAGATGATATTGCAGGGTTTGAAGAATGCACTATAGTTGAGAAAGGGGAAGTATGTGAAGCAGTGTTCACATAAGTGAGAGGGATAGGGGGATTCCCCCTCTATCAGAATTCCCCATTTAAAATATTACAAAAGGGGGAATTTCCTACTGCTTTAGCACATGACATGTAAATCTCAGCACAGATTAGTCAATCAAACCAATAATTCCCCCTCAAATTTCAATTCCTAGTGTGAACAGTGATATGACTGTGTTGACTGTCAGTTGTTGACTGTCAGTTGTTCCCCCTTTAGCTACATTCCTGATAGATGTACTGTAATACAATAGGAATCATTACAAGATTTCCTCAAATTTCTATTCACTTGAACAAAACATGAGAGAAAATTAGAGCCTTACTTAGATCCTTAATTAGAGATTAAAGCATTATCTGGAATTGGCTAGAATTGGCATGGATGGAACATACAAACAAACAAAATGAACAGAAATTAGATTTCATATGGTCTTTTTTGTCAGGCTGGGATTATCAGTAACAAGATTTAAGATAGGAAGCATTAACCCACTTTTGTCATTTTCCTCTAGCATACTGTATGTAGAATTCTAAAGCACATAAGGAGTACAGTACCTCGCGAAAAGCTAGAAAAAAAGAAGTTTATAAAAAAGACCTACTGTAGAGTTGATAGTTTCAAATAATTATACAAATGAGTAACAATCACTGCCTTCCTATGGGTATGCATGCCTAGTGAAATTTCATCCTCTTTACTCTAGAAACCTGAACTCTTTTTGACCGCCTTGCATATCCTTGTAACCATACCCATGGCCCTATGTAACCATACATATGGCCCTATGTAACCATACCCATGGCCCTATGTAACCATACCATTGCCCTATGTAACTATACCCATGGCTCTATGTAACCATACCCATGGCCCTATGTAACCATACCCATAGCCCTATGTAACCATACCCATGGCCCTATGTAACCATATCCATGGCCCTATGTGACCATACCCATAGCCCTAGGTAGCCATACCCATAGCCCTATATAACCATACCCATGGCTTTATGTAACCAAGCCCATGGCCCTATGTAACCATGCCCATATGTAACCATGCCCCTATGTAACCATACCCATGGCCCTATATGACCATACACATGGCCCTATGTAACCATACTTATTACCCTATGTAAATATACCCATGGCCCTATATCAGGGTTGGAAAAATACAAAAATAAAAGTTACTCGCCAATCATTTATACAACTTGTTGAGTAAATACAATGAAACCAGTACTTCAACTCGCCAAGTATTTTCAACTCCTAGCTCGCCAACAACAGACAAATTTTGATTTAGATTTTAATGTAAATACCCCTTTGTTGTGAGTATGGAGGATAGGGGGCATTTTCAAGTGGAGAATAAAAACACAAGACAGTATTGTAAGCATGTTACCTGAAATAAAACATTAATCAAAAGAAGATTTGTACTCACCATGGCTTAATTAAATGTGGAGAGTAACCACTAGTATATCATAATAATTCTACTTGCCACATTTTTTTCTGCTCGCCTAGCAGGCGAATGGCTTTTCCAATTCTGCCCCATAACCCTCATGCCCTGTAAACAATCAATTACCAACCATTATGTGTTTACTGGAGATTAATTAGCAAGTCAAATTGATTTTCTTCTGAGAGGACAAGCATTTCTCAATCAATTTTTAGACTTTTTTCACAAAACTTCAGTAGTTTTTGAGCTTTTTTTATGGAGTCTTAGACTAACAAAGTTACAAATACTTCTCCATTTTTTTTTTAAATGCTTTTCAATATAAGACATCATACTTTCGTTGTGATCTCAAAACAGATATAAATCAGAAGTTCAGCACTCTGCAGAGTGCATACCTCCGCCCCTGTTTATTCCCTACCGGAATACAATCTACCTCAGAAACTCTGGACCCACCAACTTATAACCCTAAATAATTTCTTTCTCACTGTTGATCTGTATTGCCATTTCCATTCTAAAAACTTAAGGATCATCACTTGTGATCATTGTTTTCAGTTTAATTCAGGCTAAGCTTTCATTGTTTGAGCTCTATTCAGGGTAGATTCACATTCCATATTTTTCATTCATGGCAGAAACTAATTGTTTTGATTTCTATGATACCAGAAGCCACTTCCCTTGATATTCATTGTGTCCAGAAAATTGATAAAATTGATTGTATGGCTGTTCTTTCATGACATGATCATTGTTCCCCTCCATTTCTACTCTCCTATTGTTCCAAGAACAAAACCACACTCCAAATTTTATCAAAATCCAAGCATCAGTTATTGAGATATCTTGATGACAAACAAACAAACAGAGGCAAAAACATGTCCCCACCCCTAATTTAACCCTTCCCCTGTTCCAATATGTCTCACATTTTACCAGTTTTTGAGATATTGATGACAGACAAAAGAAAAATTCATCTTAAAATGCCCCCACCCCTCTATTCTCACCCTTCCCCTATTCCAGTATGTCCCAAATTTTTCACACTTTGTCCTTAGGCAGTAACAAAATCACACACCAAGTTTGATCAGAATCCAATCATCAGTTCTTCAGATATCTTGATAACAAACAAACACACACAAACAAATTTACAGAGGCAAAAACTTAAGCTCCATCCAACTTCGGAGGTAATTACTCCACAGATTCCAAATATGATATTAAAAAAGCAATCTCAAACAGATGTAAAGAAATACAAATTGCAACTAATTGCATCCTTTTCTGTGTTCTGTTCCCACTGTACATGTAAGTATTTATGATGCACCAACATTGTATTACATCAATACTTGCATTTATACACTTTGAATTGTTTGCCGATGCAATTGTCTTCGCTGCTGATACAAATGTAGACGGGTTCTATAAATATGTCACCTAGAACACAGAATTGGCAAAGACTCTTTTTCCACATTTCTACTTAGGTGGATATGCTGTAACATGACTGTAAGTACAGTGCTAAACAAACACATACTAGTATTGCTAATATAGCGCTGTACTTTCCAACTAGGAAAATACAATTACTGAGTTTACAGCATGCTATACAGAGAGCAGAAGAGCTCTTGAGGCAATAAGACAACTTGAAAATGTCAAAGACAAATTACTGTGATATGTAGTGCTTTATAGCTCCATCGTTTATGCTGCATTTAAGCAGGCTGTCAGATACAGTATATTACTACCGTATTCCATACAGTGTATCACTGCTGTATCACATACTGTAGATCTAAGATATGGAAGAAACGCATTTATGTTTGTTTTCCTGTTTGTGAGTAAACAAGGGTCATAATAGAATGTGTTGAATTAAGAATTAGGTTTTGTATTTGCATAGTTAATTCACTAAATTGTTTAAAAATGTAGAAGCAACTTACACTTTGCTGATAGTTGATGACAATTTCTTTGCTCATTATGACAGTAATAACATAGGAGCCATTTTTTAAGGATTTATGACCGTGGAGAAAACTTTTCCTTTTTCACGTGCACAATAAAATGCAATTCTCTGTGCACATGTTGTACTTAAAGCTCATGAATTAAAAGCCTGCAAACATGTCAAAGCAAGGTTTCTCACATTTAGCAAGCCTGCAAACAAGACAAAGCAAGCTTCTCACGTGAAAAAACAATTCTGTAACATGATACTTAAAGCAGGCATTCTCACATGCAAAAACAAGCTTGCAAACATGATAAAAGCAAACTTTCTCAGATAAAAAAACAAGCCTGTAAACAAGTCAAAGCAAACTTTCTGATATAATAAAACAAGCCAGCAAATATGTCAAGGTAAAGTAACATTCTTACTACACAAAACAAGCCTATAAACATGTCAAAGCAAGCTTTTTCACTTGACAAAACAAGCCTGTCAAACATGTCAAAGTAAGCTTTTTCACATGACAAAACAAGCTTGTAAACATGTCAAGGTAAAGCAGCTTTCTCACTTGACAAAACAAGCCTGTAAATATGTCAAAGCAAGCTTTTTCACATTACAAAACAAGCTTGTAAACATGTCAAGGTAAAGCAGCTTTCTCACTTGACAAAACAAGCCTGTAAACATGTCAAAGCAAGCTTTTTCACATTACAAAACAAGCTTGTAAACATGTCAAAGCAAGCTTTCTCACTTGTAAGCTTGGGCGATGTTGATAGTTCAATATTTTTCGATATGGACCCATATCAATATGGTCGATATTGAGTTCAAGATTCATATCGATATATCAATATGTTTTCCACCGATATTGTACTATATATGAATTAAATATGAAGTTAACATGACTACCAAACATCCAGCTTTCTTCACTAAACAGCCACAAAAAGTTTGTAATTCGTAATAATATTAAAGTTGCAGGCAGTCAATGATGTTAAGAGTTGATTAATAATCAATATTTTATTAAATATTACCCAAAATGATGTTCCACTGGTAGGAAATACTTAATTCCAGACGTACAGTACTGTACTCTGTATGTATGCATACTGTACAGGTCTCTATGGACATTGTGCAATAATACAATTTTCATGATTGTGATGGTAAAGCAATTGCAGTCAGTGAGATTTTAAATACTTAAACATGGCATCTAAATTCTTAAAAATACCAAATCCTTGAATTTATGTGGCAAAGCCCTTAATTGACACCTGAAGATAGATTTTATCCTCAAAACTAAAAGATTTCATCCACAAAACTAAAAGATATTTCCCACTAATTTGTCCATTCACATCAACACTTTCTGTACAGTATGCATCATAAGTACAAACAGTGTGTAGATATCAGAGTCCACTGGTTGAGGTAGACAGTGTTTATTTTTATTTATTGACTTCTGAATGTCCAGTTCTTTAAACCAGAAACAAAAGGTTTTGTGGTTCTGATGCTTTTTCTTAAGCTGATTGATTTGCAAAAGTTGTATTAACTGTCATGTCAGTGTATATCATGAAATATTTGTTCCATGATATTTATTCAAAGCCACACCCACCATGCAGATCAATAAAAATGTTAACTACATTAGCATTTGCACCATAGTTAAAAACATATTAAAAAAATGGTTGCTCATTTATCCAATTTCAAGAATTTTTCAAAAGGCCCCATCTACTCATTAATATTCATGACATCTCTATCACAACATTAGAACAAATGTACAAACCATGATTCATCTGTGTACTATGCATATTAATGAAAGTCCAGATCATAGTTTTTTGAGATATCATGTTTACTTGTGCTTTTTGTTTACAAAATCATATTAAGCCTCGCCCACTATAGTCAATGTTTTTGTACAATAAAAACATACATACAGTACTAGTTAGCTAACATCATTATTATTACACATACATACACACATAAGTTGGACGGAGGTTATGTTTTTGCCTCTATTTGTTTGTTTGTCTGTCATCAAGGTATCTCCAGAACTGATGACTGGAAATGGATTAAATTTGGTGTGTGGTTTTGTTACTCTTTCATGAAAAAGTGATTACAATTTGGGACTAATTGCAACTGGGGAAAGACAGAAATTGAGGGGTGGGGATGTTTTAGGATGAGATCTGTCAAGACTAAGTTATCAAGACTAAGTTATCAAGACTAAGTAATCAAGACTAAGTTATCAAGACTAAGTAATCAAGACTAAGTTATCAAGACTAAGTAATCAAGACTAAGTTATCAAGACTAAGTTATCAAGACAAGATCAAGACTAAGTTATCAAGACTAAGTAATCAAGACTAAGTTATCAAGACTAAGTTATCAAGACTAAGTTATCAAGACTAAGTTATCAAGACTAAGTTATCAAGACTAAGTAATCAAGACTAAGTTATCAAGACTAAGTTATCAAGACTAAGTTATCAAGACTAAGTTATCAAGACTAAGTTATCAAGACTAAGTTATCAAGACTAAGTTATCAAGACTAAGTTATCAAGACTAAGTTATCAAGACTAAGTTATCAAGACTAAGTTATCAAGACTAAGTTATCAAGACTAAGTTATCAAGACTAAGTTATCAAGACTCAAGTTAGTTATCAAGACTAAGTTATCAAGACTAAGTTATCAAGACTAAGTTATCAAGACTAAGTAATCAAGACTAAGTTATCAAGACTAAGTTATCAAGATCATCAAGACTAAGTTATCAAGACTAAGTTATCAAGACTAAGTTATCAAGACTAAGTTATCAAGACTAAGTTATCAAGACTAAGTTATCAAGACTAAGTTATCAAGACTAAGTTATCAAGACTAAGTTATCAAGACTAAGTTATCAAGACTAAGTTATCAAGACTAAGTTATCAAGACTAAGTTATCAAGACTAAGTTATCAAGACTAAGTTATCAAGACTAAGTTATCAAGACTAAGTTATCAAGACTAAGTTATCAAGACTAAGTTATCAAGACTAAGTTATCAAGACTAAGTTATCAAGACTAAGTTATCAAGACTAAGTTATCAAGACTAAGTTATCAAGACTAAGTTGAAGCTTCCAATAAAATGTGCTGAACAATGACTTTGCACTCTGAATGGAGATCCAAACAATCAATTTTCTGGACTCAAAGAGACCCACATCATGAGTTCTTTGGAATCAATGAAAATGAAACAATTGGTTTCTGCCATGAATGGAAAGCAAGAACTGTTGGAAGGACAGTAAGCTTGACTATTCAAAGCTAACGTAAACAATGGGCTTGTTGATGGACATATATGCCAGTAATGGAGCTAGTAGAGGAAGTTATTCAAATTACATGAGCTTTTGAAGGACGCACTTACTTTTCCCCATTCTTTAGATTTTCACATTTTACTGCAAGCCTCAAAATATCTTTGAGTTGTATTAGACATTTCAGGTGAGGTTACTACCTCACCCAGTAACTCAGAAAACATGAATGAAAGACATCTTTATAAATAAAACACTTTTTCATTATATCCATTGAGTCACAAAGAAAGGAGAGACCCACGACTTGCCCATGTCAATGAAATATTAAAATATGAACAATGTATCCTTGCGGCATAATGCAATTATTTGTTATTTCTTCCATCATTTACTTACCTAACTACCCTCTCTAATCATCTTAAAGGATTAGTTCAGAGGTCAAGTTAATTCACCATACTGTACATGAAAGAGGACTAAAAATGAAACGAAAAATGGTGAAGGAAGCATTCCAAAATATTAATCCATTAAGGAGATACAGTATTTAATTTAAGTCAACAGGTTTGTCTCATTTGTTTAAAAATGACTGAAATCTGACTACTATGTAGTTGTGACATCACATCCTGATATCCTGAGTCTTTAGGTATTCTTTCATATTTTCCCTGTGATTTGGGGGATTGAAACTATTGAATATGCCAGAAAACTACTTGAAAAGAATCTAGTTAAGGGTAATTATAATTTACCAGCTGAAAAAGTTGAGGGAAAATTGTTGTGCAAATAACCTTATTAATATGCACAATACACCTCACCATTGAGTGTAGACAATACTCTTCACATATATGATCATTTGTGTGAACAAAATCCCCACACCCACTTTATATTAAGAGATATCATAGATACAAATTTTTCATTGTTATGCAAATAAGCTAATTAGTATGTACACACAACCCCCCCCCCCTCCCCCTCCCCAATCATGCTTAACTAAACAGTACAAATGCCACCTACAACTGCATCAAGTACCAAGTTATTATCTCAGAATAAATATTTTCTACAAGTCTATTGTTATGCAAATAACCTAATTAACATGTACATTACACCTCACCATTAAGTGTAGACAATGCTCTTCACATGTATGATCATTTGTGTAAACAAAATCTCAACTTCCCCTTTAATTTAAGACATATCATAGATTCAAATATTTTAATTGCTTTTACTATGCAAATAAGAAATGTACACACAACCCCTAATCATGCTTATTTAAACAGTGCCCATGTCCTCTAGCCCTGTGACATGTTACATGAATATGCACCATTCATAACTTAAGTTATGCACTCATGAATGTTAAATATTTTATACAAGTCTACTGTTATGCAATATGCACAATTCACCCCACCATCAAGTGTAGACACTGCTTTTCACAAATATGATCATTTGTGCAAACAAAATCCCCACAGCCACTGTAATTTAAGAGATATTATACAGTAGATACAAATGTTTTCATTGTTATGCAAATAAACTAATTAGTATGCCACACAACCCTTAATCATGCTCACTTAAACAGTACCCTTATGCCAAGTTACATGAATGTACACCATTCATAACTTAAGTTATAAAAACTTGAACCAAAAACTTGAACCCAAACTTTAAACCTGACAAATATTTCCATTGTTATGCAAATAAGCTAATTAGTATGAACACACAACCCTCCAATCATGCTCATTTGATCAGTACCCATGTCCTCTACAGTACCTCTATGCCAAGTCACACGCATGCATGTACATCATTCATAACTTAAGTTATGAAAACTTTAACCAAAACTTTACCCAACGCCGATGCCGGGGGTAGTAGAATACAGTAGCTCTACTATTCTTTGAATAGTGAGCTAATGATGGAATGCAAATCCTGGCTGAAGAGCTCAAACAATGATGCTTCACTTGAATAAAACTGAAAACAATGGTATGGCCTTGGAAGAAATCCAGTCAGAAAATAAGCTTCAAGTGTACATATAGCAAATGTTCATTATACAGATCAAAACTTGAGGATGAATCTTGGTGGGGCCTGGATTTCTGAGGTAGATTATATTGGGTATGGGGATCAAATGTGAGTGCTAATATTCTAGCTTATTCTGTAGTACTGCTCAAGGAATGCTTTAAATTTCTTTTCTTTCATGTAATAAGATTTTGTTTTTCTATTTGGCATAAACAATAAGAAGTATTTATACTGTTCTACATAACCATTTTTAACGAAGTAAAGCTGACAACTCGGCCTATTAAGTCAAATAACCAAAGCCATCAATTGACTGTACTTCTCAGAACAAAAAGTTACTAATCTGGATACATCTGCCCTTTAACCTAACTTACAAGTACAGTTGGGCGGTGGATTGGGAGCTTCATTTTTATATAAAGCAGCTTTTTTAGCATAGTCTTTCTTAGGAGATGTTTGGTTTGGTTTGTTGATGTTTAAGAGCACCGCGGCAGTCAGTCAAGTGTGCCAAGAGGGTGTTAAAAACTAAGGTGCTTAAATTAGGCCAGAGAGGAAAGAGAGGTGGGATAGAGGAAAGGAGGAAAAGAAGGTGAGTAAGGGAACGAAGTTAAGGTATTAAAAGAAAGGTGAGGCAGGTAAGGCAGAGAAGGGAAGGAAAGGTAGGTTTAGATCAGATGAAATAAATTGCTGTTGCGGAGAAAGGTGATGAAGTTGGAGGTAGGATTGTTCTTGAAAAGATTGGAATTGAGATGGAGGGGGAGAGGTGTGACCTGGAGTTCAGGTATATGGGACAGGTTAAGAGAATATGCTTGATCGAGAGATCGGTGATGTATGTAGGGCAGGGAGGAGCAGGGGAGCAAGAAATTAGATGAGAGTGGGTGAGAAAGGTGTGGCTGAGGCAGATGCGGGTGATAACAACGTCATCCCTGTGGTTGCAAATGTGCATGGGGATGCTGGTTCTGACTTTGGGTTTGATGGTGTGAAGTTTATTAGGAGATTGCAGGAGTCTTGCAAGGTCTTACTGATGTAACTGAGGTAGGAGACTTTTGGCAAGCACACAAAGTGTACAATTATACAAAGACATTCTGAAGGTAAACCTGAAGAACCAAACTTTGCATCCTACGGATGCTTCCAACTTGCCTACATCATATACTTGACAATTTGAACAGCTGTAACTCGCAAACCAACTTGAGGTTTCCTCATAATTGAAAGTTTTTTACTCAGAATTTTCAACTCTTTATAAAAGCCCAATCAAAACAAAAAAAAGTAGTGATTAGTGTCAATAACATAAGTTCTTTATTGTCTTCTCTTAATCTGTTAAAACTGCCACATTAAATTAGCACTAACATTGCTACTTTCACCTTCAAATGTACTCATGGTAGCTTACCCAACTATCTTAATTTGTTCTTCACTGAAAACAATCAAATACACTCCTACAATACACAAGTGCATGACAACATATATTCCTTTCCTTGTCGTAATATTACCGCCTTAAGTAGCCTAAGAAATCATGCAGTTAACCTTTGGAATTCTTTACCTCTTGAAATAAAATCATTAAAAATAGTTATACAACTGAGGAAACATGTTAAGACAAAGTTTATCCAAACATATTGATTTTTGTGTTGTTATGTTACAGGTTTTTTTGTTTTGTTTTCCTTTCAAGGTGAGGTGTAAATCTCAATGCAGGGTTCAAATATTATATCATGTATTATTGTGTCCCCTCTTTATGTAAGCTATTTCTTATCCATGGGTTGTGGGTGGGGTTAGGGGTGGGGGTTAGGGGTAGGGGTCAAGGTTTTTTTTTTCTTCTTGTTTTTTTTCTTCTCTCTTTTCTTGTTTAGATACAACTATGTATATATTCAAAGTAGATTAAGTCATATTATCATTATTTAGATAGAGTGTACTTCCTTTCACAACTTTATGTAATTTTTGTTTTGAGTATATTCTTATTATTGTTTGTTCTGAATGTTGTGCAGAAACAAATAAATGAAATGAAATGAAATGAAATGAACTATTTCCATCTGGAAGTAAACCATTTCCTTCTACAGTTGAATGACAACTTTACATACAGCAGCTACAAAAATGTACTCATTTTATTTCTTATTAAAATGAGCATAAAATTCCTAGTAGAATATTCTGGAATTATGAAAATAGTAAACACACGTTTTCAAGTTGTGGCTAAGCAACCTTTGAGGAGTTTTGGACATTTGCAAAATTTGTGATGGATGATGAACAAGCAGGAAGGAGCTCCAAATTTTAAATTGTAATCCTTTATACTTTATTCCGTAATTTCAGTCTTTGAAAATCATTATGATGAAAATGTCCCATCCCATCTACTGTATGTATTAATACCAACCATGGTGGCTAGAGTAGTTTTTGTCAAAATAAGCAATTCTCTCTTAGGTAATTGTTGTACTGTACTGTATATGAATATAAAAGCTACAAGCACAGCCCTTTCAAAAGGGCTGGTCATGGCTATCCACTTTAAAATAAAGACGCCCTATTAGCAAGGTCCGAATAAAGACTCAAATAAAGGCTGCAAATACGTGTCGTTCAATTCCATTGCAATTTTACAATGATACAATTTTGGTTTGGCCAAATGAATCTTTAAAGTGCTTCAGGACTCAAAAGGAGAATACAATTGAACTCCAGAGAGTGTCCATATAAGTTCAGATTTAATCCACTTCCTTCACAGCCCTTAAGTTTTATCAGATTTACGCAGAGCTACCCAATTACAAAGAATATAATTGATATTATTGTTTTCATGCATTCAAGTATACGTCAATCCAGGAGTTTGATATTCGTGGTGTTATATTACAATGCAAACAACCTGAACCTAGCAATACATATTTGTTCGTCTTTTTCTATAATGGTAGTGCCCCACTTATATTGCAATTAGGGCTTTAATGGATTAGTTCAGTGGTCAAGCATGTCCATCTTGTATAAAAGAGGACTTCAAAAGAAACAAAACAGTGAAGAAAGCATTCAAAAAATCTTATTCTGTTAAGGAGATATTTAAGTTTAAAGTTTGGTATCATTTGTGTAAAAACGACTGAAATCAGACTAGTTGTGATGTCATAGCCTCAGATTCCTCAGGTCTTTACAGTATGTATTCTCATCATATTTTGTCCTGCGATTTTGTGGCTTAAAACCATTAGATATATCAAAAAGTAATAAAACTGAATCTAGGAATGGTATTTATAATATACCACCTAAAGAAAGTTTTAGGAAAAATGATTTAAATAGTGAAAAAATGTATTAAACTTTCTTTAAAATACATAAAGATTTTGAGGAATCTGAGGCTGTGACATCACAACTAGTCTGATTTCAGTCGTTTCTACAGAAATGATATTAAACTTTAAACTTGAATATCCCTTTACGGAATAAGATTTTTGAATGCTTTCTTTACCATTTTGTTTCTCGTGAAGTCCTCTTTCATATAAGACAAACATGCATGACCACTAAACTAATCCTTTAAATAGAATCCCATTATGTTTTTCAAGTTTTCACTTCTTTCTGATTCCTGCTTTGAAAAATCAATCATGTAGCATTAATTTTCAGATTATTCTGATATCAAAATATTTAATTTGATTAACAAATGTTTGTACTTACTCTAAATTTTTCAACTTAATGCATCAAAGATGTCATTCATTTAGCTATAAACTGGTCAATAATTAACAGCTCTTGATGGGATTTTTCTGGGTTTTTTTTCATGTTTCTTACTGAATTTGTAAGCAAAGCAATAAGGGTCATATTGCCTCTTTTCATAAAAACAAATCCAATACTAAAAATCTGGTATTAAAATTACAACCATTTCCTGAAAGATACGGAATTCAGAGCTGAATAAACCTAAAAAAAGATGTACATGAGAAATAATAAAAAGACAAATGATCTACAGTACATGCCAAGGCTACAGGTGTCTGAAAGTCTGAAATGCTGTAAAATTTGATCTTTCAGAAATTTGATCAATGGTTTTGCTTCTTTCATGGTTATCAAGAGACTTTTAAAGCAATTTCAATAACCTTTATAAGTTTATATTTTCTGTAGTGACTGTGTTACTCCAGCACTGCTTAAAGGAGCTGGTGGCTAAAAAGTGAAGGCATCAGGTTTTGCCAATTTATGTAAATTTTAACCATAATGAGTCGCACCACACGGTCTGTTTTTACAGAAATGTTCACGAATCGCCCACAAGCGAACAAATTCCAAAAAAGTTAATGGGAAAACACGTACAAATTTAAAGTAGTCGCGATTTAGTAGCGTTCATGATATTCTGTAATACTGGGTGCAAGATATCCAATTTAATAGGAGAACCCTTATTTTCCAGCCGCCAGCTCTTTTAAACTGTTCTAATTTTACCATTTCATTCTATGTGTATCTCATGTAATGTATCTACAGTGCAAAATAAATCAAATCAAATCAGTACTTGAATTGTGCATGTCAGATTTTTTAAGTACAATACCTAAAAAATCTTTCAAATCCAGCCATTAATGGACTTAAAAGTATTCATGAACCAAACACTCTAAAGTACCTCCCTAATGTAAACCATTAACCGGGACTGATAAATCATCGACTCATCATCTCTGTTCAGATACTGACAGTGCTCAGAAATGTATATTTTACTTTTAAAATTTCAGTTTGAACAGTACTGTATGTGTCTACAGTACTAAAGGTATGCAGTATCGACAGGAAGAGGCAACAGCAACCTTAACATCCATCATACCAGCAACAAATTGGTCTTAAGTAATAAGTGATCCATTGTACAGTGTTTTTTAAAATCTCAGGTGTCTATTTCATGCAAATTTGTATACAGAGCAACCTTGGTACGTTTTTTGGTCAATCTTTTGTTTTTTAAATGTCTATCATAATTAATTGAAGCGGAACAGCAAATTCTGAAAAAATTGTTTTAGTCTATGCCATGCCTCCCCTAAAAAGTCTAGCAGGAACAGACTTTCCTATCATTTTTAGTTACTAAAAGATTAAGCAAAGAAAGTTAAAGAATTACATAAAGAGTTTGAGCTGTCTGCCCAGTCAAACACATCACAAATTTTGCACGAATTAAAAACTGATCAAATTTTGATCAGCCTTAACTCCAAGAGTAAAAGTGCTATTTTCAAAATTCAAATACGGATTCGCTCATACAGTATTCAAAAACCCTTTCACGCAATATACATGTAGGTAGGTATATTGTTACATGTCCATAGACCTTAAAAGAAATACGTAAAGCTTTCCCAAGGATGAAAAACAGAAACACCTGAGTGACCCTAAATGAGCTGTTTTTATGTCTACACTTTAACAACTTAATGAGTTGAGAAAAGTCAAACAAGAAGTTTGTCATGTTCACAGAGAGAGGAGAATACAAATAAATTATGGTTGAGAAGTTGAGGCCAAATCCTGGCTCATACACTAGCCCTGCTGTCCACTGTACAAAAGGATAAGATAGGTACTCATGCATGTTCATCATATATATCACAAAGGAACTAAATAAGGGAAATAGGCCAAAAGAGGAAGAAGAAAAAAAGGAAATACATATAAATTAAAGGATGAGATGTACAGGTATGCCAAATCCTGGATCAAGACCACTACTGTCCACTGTATACAAGGATAAGATAAGTACTCAGTCATGTTTATCATAAATCACAAAGGAACAAAATAAGGGGGAAAAAAGGGAAAAAGAGGAAATACATATAAATTAAAGGACGAGATGTACAGGTATGCCAAATCCTGGATCAAGACCACTACTGTCCACTGTATACAAGGATAAGATAAGTACTCAGTCATGTTCATCATAAATCACAAAGGAACAAAATAAGAGAAATAAAAAGGGAAAAAAGAGGAAATACATATAAATAAAAGAGGACGAGATGTACATGCCATAGTTTACTTCGGATATTGTGCTAAAGGACATATTCAGTGATTTGTCCATGTCAATCTTATATAATAAAGGACATTAAAGGGGGAAAAATCAAGGGGAAAAAATGAAGTGAAATATAGAAAGGAGATAAACAGATATCAATTAAAGATGGGATGACAATGCCAATCCATGGCTCATGTACTCTAATACAGTACACTGCATAAAAGGAAATGTAAAGTAATCACACACTTTCATCATACATGTACAATATCACTAAAAGGGCAAGGATCATGAGGGAAATACAAAGAGAGGAGTGAAATCAGTTATGTACATCCTATAGCTACTGCACATTGTAATAATACAGATGAGGTTGTGCTGTATTTTTAGCCAAAACAACTTCATTCAAAGTTTGTTTCGATATAATGTACATTGGGGCAATGGATCAAGTGAGTGCAATCGTGCCCCCCCCATTCCACCCCGATATGTAGATTGGGGCAATGGAACAAGTGAGTGTACTTGTGCCCCCAACCCCCAAGACTGGTTAATCATTGTTTTTGTTTTTGTGTAGTTTACATTAGAGAATAGAAACATGCTTAAATTATATATTCACACCCCCCCCCCCTTCTTCCTCCTTCTCCAATAATATCTTGTCCCTGCAGCTTAAATCCTCAGAGCTGCTAAAGGTTTGGGCACTATATCAGTTTGGATGTCTTGAGGATTAATATACTGCACATACATGTCGGTTTCACCAAATTAAAACTTTCTCTATTAGTGTTTTCACACATGGCATATGAATGATACTGTATATGACAATTTACCATGCATATTAACATGCACAAGAGAATCACACAAAACCTGTGATGTTCTTCTACGCGTCTTAAAAACACATTGTATAACAAGCGGTGGAAAATCACACATGTTACTTTAAGACACTTTCCTCACAGCACTTAGGTTTGACTACCACATATGAATTCATCATGGAACAAACGTTATTAGCTTTTAACGCATTTGCAATGAAAACCCATTCTTCTATCAATTTATACAATCATTAATTCAAAATAATGATTGCTCGGTCTCATCCTAGCCATACTCAAACATTGAATCACGTCCAATAACTCAAAAATATTGATTGAACATAAACATGCGACAGTATGGAAAATGCAGTAAAGCATATCTATTGATTGAATACAACCATGTGTTTTAAGTTCTCCAACAATTGATATATGACTGTAAAATGCAATCTGAGTTTACTAAATACAAAGAGATCCATTACAGCACTACACCAAGAAACCGCTACATGCAGATTCAGAGGTAATGTAATGCACAGATGATGCATAAGGTACGGTATACTGCTCAGGAAAATTTTGAATGGTACAGTATTTCTACTCGCCTCTTTTTTTCATACATCACCTTGATCTGGTATAACTAAAAGCTAGAGTTTGAATATCAATGATATTGATATACCTGTATCTTTTCTATCTATACTCAAGATATTATATTATTCTTCCGTACTCACCCAATCTAAATATTTATTAATTCCAAGTACCATTTCAGATTTCATAGGCATCTGTCATTAAAGATGCAGATCCAAACTATCAAGTTTTCTCAAATACACTGTCCAGTATTATTTGAAAAAGTTGCTTATACCTGTACACATTGCCTTCGTATTTGATTAACACAGTAAAACTGACCTCAAATTTAATATCATTTCCAAATTCCAATGTTTAAATTACTTTTTCTTATTTGTAAGTAAAAAAAAAAAAAATTGTTTATTTGAACATTTGAACCATAAAACCTAGCATACAGCATGAGTGTTTGTACATGTAATGCTGACTTCTTCACTTTATGACACCATTTCATTGAGAACTATAAGTGCATGTATACGATTCGTCCTTTCAATCGGTGTTGTTTACTTTTAATTTATGACTACCTACTGTATATGAATTGATAAACAAATGTACACATACATGTACAGTATGTCACTGTGTCAAAGTAAGTATAATCCAATAGAGCAATAGGAATGTTTTACCATTGTAGAATAATTATGGCATGAATGCTGTGAATCTCTACAAAAAATATTGTTTAATGTCTACAAAGGCCCATTTCATACTGGATTTTGCATTTCTCATCCTACACAGACAAATGCGCAAACTGATGTACTGAATAACTCCAAGAAAACCTTCTTAGTTCATATCAATGAGATACTGCCTCTTTCAAAAATGGAAGTGTTCTGTGTGCTCAGTGCATACTATATCAGAGAGTACAGAACACACACTACTTGCATCTGTAACTGAATCTCAATGTTCGCAGCGATGGCCTCACGAAGATATCATGTGAGATTAGGGCACAAAACGGGAAGAACGATATATGGTTAGCGAAGTGTATACAATTTGAATGAAACTCTTATGGCAGATTCTCTCTGTTTAATATTGTCTCCTGTTTAAGTTTTGCAAAAAAATGCCTTTCTTGATAGCTAGCATGATCTAACAGAGAGGCCAATTTGTATGTACTATAACTTCACAAATGTGTTTCCATATGGAAGATTTTCACACATATCAATGAGGAAATACCGTGTCTTTCAGTCAAATGAGTCAATGCAGCACTACATGAATTGACTTCAAAATCCATGGGCATTCCTGAAATTGCCAGCTTTTGACAACCAGAAAACCAAAATGTTTAGTAGTTCCAATGAATTCTTTCATTGTTGGTAGATTTTCAAGTTTTATACTAACTGGCATTGCATATCATGAAATATGCTTAAAAACACATATTCATAAGCCATGCCCACCATGCATATCAATAAAATAGAACCTGTTGACAACACTTGTATGATGCAAAACATGCATACGGTTGCACATTAATCACTGTTTTAATAATTCTACATAAAGCCCCACCTACAAGACATCACTACCAAACCAATAGCCTATATAGGTCATATATGCGGACCATAACTCACCTACAGTATACCACACATGACATGTGTGCGATGTGTTTACAAAGTTTTTTTGTAGCAATTTCACATTGAGGCACGCATTAGTGATATAACCTGTTGACAACATAAGCATATACACAATAAATGAAAAACAACATGCAAGTATGATGCAAACAAACTTATGGTTGCTATGAATTTATCACTTATTCAAGATTGTTTTATTTTATATTAAGCTCTCCTTCCCCCTCCCCTCCCACTTAGCAATATGCATGACATCACAAATAAAAACAATAGGTCATAAAATGGGCTATCTGTGTACAACATTATGTCCTGTATCCAATTTTTGGTTACTGTGTTAACAAGCTCTTTTCAGCAAAACTACACTTAGCCCCACCCACGATATATTAATGATATTCGACAATTTTATACCATGAATATGTATACACTAGCTAACAGCATAAATATACCAAGTATAAATCAAAACGGATAGTAGTTGTTAAAATATGAGCATTTGAAGTCTTACATTGAGTCCGCATACTCGTCGATATGCATGACATCACCACCAAACCAATAAGGCATACCACATAGTCTATGACACAATCTAGTTTATCATTCTTTAGATAATTTGTTTATGAGATCTTTTCAGCAAAATCATTATGCCCTGCCCACTATGCATGTTAATGAAATTCAATGCTTTTATTCCATGAACATGTACCCACCAGCTAACATCACAAACCAAATATGAAAAACAGACATGTGATTGTTAAAATATGAGCATTTCAAGATTTTTACATTAAGCTCTGCCTACTCATTAATATGCATAACATCACCACCAAAAACAATAGGTCACATCTACAGACCATGAGCTACTGTATCTGTGCACCACATCTGACAGGAATGCATTTTATCGTTCTTGAGATACTGTGTTAACAAGTTCTTTTCAGCAAAATCATACTTAGCCCCACCTACTATGCATACTGATGAATTTCAACTTGTTTATACCATAAACACGTAGTCACTAGCTAACATATTAAATATTTGGAAAATGAAACAAAACAGACATGTGGTTATTAAATATGAGCATTTCAATATTTTAACAGTAAGCCCTGCCTATTCTTTAAAATGCATGACATCACCACCACAAAAAAAGGGCACATAAACAGATCATGGGCTATGTACCAAATATGACGTTAATCCAGTGTATCGTTCTTGACATATCATGTTAACAAGCTTGCTGTTACAGACACATACACACACACATACATACACACCCACCCATACATACATACACACACCAGCATGACTGCATAGGTTCCTTATGCTATTAGCATTGACACCAAAAACTTCAGCATTCAGCATTCTTGCCTTAATATCTGAGACCTGATTGATAAATGTTTGAAGCATTTTAGCAATCTGAAAGAGATGTTTTGTACTGTAGTAGAAGTACTACAGCACTATACACTACAGCGCTCTTCATTTATATCTCCTCCAAGCTTGGTAATTAAGGTGTTTCTATGTTTTGCAGTTCAAGGCTTATTTCAGGGGTCACACAGGTTCATCTTAGCATCAAAATTATTCTCCAAACAGTTGCAAAGGCTAAATATTCTGAAATATTATTTGAGGCCATCAGCAACTTTTCTTTTTCGTTCAGGGAACACTCTTCTCTCCTAGATCCATAAGGCTGACTAAACCCTTGTGTGAGATGGTTCACATTCATGTTTTTAGTGACAAGGTCACATCTCAGGTCAATAAAGTTGAACACCCCCTCCCCTACAGCTGCCTTCTCCTTCTAATGGAGATTGAGGTCTTAAGCACAGAATAAATAAAAGGTTGTTAAACTTACCTAACAGAAGGGGTTGTTTATCAGCAGATCCCTCCTCCAGATTAAACTTGCTTTCAAGGTACTTTGTGGTCTTTTCAGACACATGCACCTTCCCCGGCTCCCCCGATGCTTCCATTTTATTAGCTATGTTAACATCAATAGACCACACATCAAACTTGAATCTTCGATTACCAATAATTCCACACAATACAGTGCCCGTGTGAACACCGACCCTCATGTTAACTCGTTCTCCAGTGTCACGGCAAAAATCTTTTATAGCAACAATCATTGCTAGTCCCATATTGACACAGCTAACTGCATGATCCTCACGGGCTACTGGGCAACCAGATACACAATAGTAACAATCCCCTAAGGTACAAATTTTTTCACAATTATTTTTCACGCATAATCTGTCGAATCTCCCAAATAAATCATTAAGTAACCCAACTAGCTTTTCTGCCGTCTTATTGGCGCTCATTTGTGTGAACCCAGCAATGTCGGCAAACAGAATACTGACATTTTCCATACGGTTCATATAGAACGGGCGGAATACACTGGCTCTATTTCCCTCTTCTTGATTATTTAACAATTTCTCAGCAATAGTGTTTGGCATAAGGGACTGAATCGTAGATTCTTTAACTTGTTTTTCTCGTCGATGCTGAGTCCTTGCCATAACTGCTTCCCCGATCTTCATAAACGTACTTCTCGTTCTAACTTGAGACATAAAGAATATATGGGTTCCCATAACATGCACACAAATGTGAAGAAAAAGTTTGGTGATGATTTTGAATCCATCTGTCATGTCTTCAACAAAGATAAAATACAACACTTCATATACAACCGAGAAAATTATCATAAGCGAAGCTGTGTACAGGAACGGCATGGGCATGACGGTGTAAGTCATTAATATTGTCTCTACAGCGAGTGAAAAGGTTGCTATGCTACTCATGACCATATCATTACATTTTTCCCCCTGTTCTGAGTCAGTGAAGGCCGCAAATGTTCCTAAAATCAAGCAGCATAGCACAAGAGCTAATGCTAAAGCCGTGTGCAAAACACACTTTTTATAAAACTTTGTAAGTGTGAAAATAAGTAAACCTATACAAAATAATAACAAACATCCCAATGGTACCTCAAATACAATCCAGGGACACTCCCTGATGGTGTCGTTTAAGTGTTGCCTAGTTGGCAGATAAATCATCCAGAATACGTAACAATTATAAAATAGATGACCGCCCACCGAAATCGCCTGGTGACTTGCGCAAATGAATTCTTTAGAAACTGTTCTTCCAAGAGGGATGAATTAAATTTTGGATTCCACCAGGAACCAGATGCTCTTTCAAAGAGTTTTGGACAACATCGTGTTCTCTTTCCTTTACTGGCCTCGGAGCTTCTCCGTCTTTGATTGCTTCGTGTGGACACTCCACGATTGAGCTTTAAGGTGACTTCTACCTGGCTATCATCTGCAGGCGTTTTTGACGGATCAAATCGAACCTCCGTTTCATTTGCCTTCTCCATATTAC
This sequence comes from Chiridota heheva, assembly GCA_020152595.1. Taxonomy (NCBI): domain Eukaryota; kingdom Metazoa; phylum Echinodermata; class Holothuroidea; order Apodida; family Chiridotidae; genus Chiridota; species Chiridota heheva. The sequence continues at coordinate 1,304,850 of JAIGNY010000410.1, forward strand.
ACAGTGTTCATGGGATTTGGAACAAGAAATAAATGTCAAGAGTCACCTGCAAAAAGAATATGAACAAAAAATTATCAGCATTTGAATCAGTTGTGAGATTGTTGAGTGCATTATTTAAATATTTCATGAATCTTCATTTGATGGTTAGAATCGCAACTTATTCAAATACCTTTGAGACAGCGTTGGACAAATCATACGTCGGCAAGCATGACATTTACTTCACCTGATGGACAGTTTGTCTTTTCAGCAAAATTTGCATTGCATGTTTACAATTCTTGACCACATTAAATACTTTTAAAACATAAAATACCAAATCAAAGTGGATAGGAAGTAAAACAAAAAGCTTTACTTCCCTGATCTATAAACTTTTTTAATTTAAAAGCTTTTAGAAATGTGGAATATTTATTGCTGGTCTTTTATTATTATTATTATGAAATTACATTTCTACAGCACTTATTCTAACATTAAGCTCTAAGTGCTTTACAAAATGAAAATATAAAATACATAGAATTTAAGAATAATGTAAACATAGATAATATATGACATATGTTATAAAAGGTATAAAAGTGTAAAGGCAACAGGAATAATGTAAAGCTAGCAAGGGAAAACAAGTTTAAAAGTTTAAATGCGTATAGATCTTAACTAGACATCAATGATGTTATAGCTTAACCCATTACAATGCAAGAAGAATTGATTGCTTTCACTGATTTTATTTTTGTCATATGTACTTTTATGATGTTTTTAAAGTTTGATTTGAGGTGCATTCCATTTGTGGGCAATTATTCATCATGTTAAAAATTCAAGAGTTTCAACTTTCCCGATGAGTTGTTTTCAGTTTGTTTGTTTGGGTGTAATGGCACCTTAACAGTCAGGTCATATGTGCCAAACGAGGTTAGTTGTGAATGACTGTCAGATTGGTTCTCAGTAATGACTTAGTTTTGGTGGGTGCATAAGTTTCATGTTATAGCGATGTCTGAAAAATTATGCTTCTAACAAAAGCTATGTAACATTCAATGCATCGTGCCATCATGTCTCACTTGATTACTGACGCTTGGCGAGGTCGAGGTAAATTCCACCACAACATATAGTTAGAAAATACATTTTGCAAACATAACAAAATGTGTAACATTTACACATTAATCTTCATAAATGTTAAATTAATTTCATTTGGCGGTACTGAAAAAGATTACTAACCAAACATGTTTCAAAACGCCAAATATGTCATAATTAGACGGTAATCGCCAAACTAGCAGCTAAGGTTGTGACAGTTAGCATTTTTTCATAAATGTACAGTTGTCACCATTACGGTCCATAACCGTTTAACCGTAAGGCCAATTGTCATAAGTGGACGCCTTTTAACGCAAGTATAAAGCGTAAATCTTCGCCAGGTTCTTAACAATTATCTACCTACTGTGGTGTAGCGGTTATCATACATGTCTACAGACCACAAGGTCCTGGGTTCAAGCCTGGGTTGGGTAGACACGCCAGTGCACCACAACTGGTTATCAAAGGCCGTGGACATTGACTTGGTTGTTGATGTTATGTCTGTCCGCACATCGCACCTGTGTTCTCGTCCGATCGTATTAAGCGCTTCGTGATAGCATTGTTACTATCATAAGCGATTACGCAGGTGACAACCCGCCATTGTAATTGTGTGTTTACTCGTCATCGCCGGTTCTTATTAATAGACCTTCCATAGCAACCCATGCTAATCCACCGTGTGAAAGACGCTACCGTTATATTCACTATGTAATGTGCAAACATGCACTTCCTGCTTCTCGTATGAGTGTGTGAAAGTCAAGTTGACATGTACGATCGTTACTTAAATATTGATATCTGGTGTTTTTATTCTTACATAATTAGTTCTTGAATAAATGAATAATTATCACGATAAAAAAATCATATAATTCATGTACTTTCTTTGTCAAATACTGTTAAAAAATCTTGTTTAATGAGGAACGAAACATAACATAGAAATCATGCTGCCAAATTTGTTTGTGACTTTAAAGAAACATACATATTAAATACAATGGAATTTCGTTTTAAAGTTATGCCCCTAATTGTGTTTCATTTGACTTTTACCATAATTGATGAAGAAATTACTGTTTTTCCTTGAACTTAACAAAAAATCTTCAGATTTCCATACGAGTGGAGCAGGAGGGTGAAGGGAGAGGGGTGAAGGGGAGGGAGGGGGAGGGAGGGTGGAGCGGGAGGGTGGAGCGGGAGGGTGGAGCGGAGGGTGGAGCGGAGGGTGGAGCGGGAGGGTGGAGCGGGAGGGTGGAGCGGAGGGTGGAGCGGGAGGGTGGAGGCGGGAGGGTGGAGCGGAGGGTGGATCGGGAGGGTGGAGGGGGAAGGTGGAGGGGGAAGGTGGAGGGGAGGGGAGGTGGAGGGAGGGTGGAGGGAGGGTGGAGGGAGGGTGGATCGGGAGGGTGGAGGGTAAGGGTGGGGGGGAGGGGAGGGGAGAAACAGCGTTGGGCAGAGGCGGTTGTGGCTACAGGGAATGGGATGGTAAATTTCGTCCAACGTATCTTTTTATTGGTATTTCTTGTCCCCAGTAGGCAAATAGACTAAAATATTGGATGGGATCAATAGCTAAATACAAGTGTAAGTGCCACTTGTCGTGTGGAGAACGAATTTTATTTATACAACAGGAGACAAAGAAAATTGTTAAATAAGGTAGAGAGAGGGGGAATACCCCATTGTGGGAGTATTCCTCAAATGGCAGGGGGAACACAGAGGGTAGGCCTATAAATGTTGTATTTATATATCGCTTTGTCAGTTTGTAGTAGTTGCTGCTGTAGGATATTGTGTAACCTCTTTCTGGGACGCACAACATAAACTTCAAAATTATCATGCTAATGGAGTTCTTACTCACAAAGTGGGGACAGGCTTAACGCACCACACCCTAACACACATCTGAGGCTAACATGTTTTTAAAACACATTTTATTTCAATATTGGGTATGTAGTGGTGCGTGGCCAGGGGCAGGGAGACTTTCCAATGATTACGGCCCTTAGTGTTTGATAATGGTAATCCCAGGGTCATACAAGCAAGAATATGTCTCCTTTGATTTAGGTAAACAATTTGAATAGAAGAAAATCTTTTTTGATTCCTATGCCAGACATGACAGTATCTGAAATGCGAGGAACAAGAAATAAATAATTTTAAAATCGCAAGAGAACTAAAAAAAAGAAGCTATTATAGTAAACATAAAGCAAATGAAAATAAGAAACTACTGTTGCATGCTTAACAGTAAATAAATAAAATAGATAATACAAGGATAAAATATACTTATCTCACTAAAAAGAAAGAAACGAGAGAAAATACTTAATACTTCTTTAAAAAAAATAATAACGCACCTGATTTCATGGCCCTCGGTATTCGCGAACTTAGGGCCGGGTATATGCAGCATACTACCTCTTTTATTATTTGTTTGAGTTTCAATTCGTATCTTATGACCCCAAGTTTGGATAAGAAGCCAAGCATGCTCCTTCACGTTGAAGATGTGAATTTACGGCCCTGAAGTGTCAACGATTCATTGTATGAAAATGCTTTTCTGCATCTCATCCACCCCATGCCATCTCAGAATTCAATTGTCTTATCAGGGGTGGCGGAGCGTTTAAAATATTGGGGATTTAATGAGATACGGTGACATGTGATACGCCTCACCTAAAATTATTAGGCTGAAGCCCGCACATCCCCTCCCCCTCTGTCTGTCGATTTCAAGTCATCATTGATGATAGGACCTAAATAAAACCTTGATATGAACGCATAATGCAAGTTTCAGAATTCAGCATGGCTACTTTAATATGAAATTAAAATTGGTTCTTCCCGCTTTTTCTGTTTGTTCAAAGTTAAGGAAACACTTGAAATATTATATTTAACATTCATCCTATCCATGTAATGATAATCATCGGGATTACGTAATTCCCCTTTGATGTCGCTACTGCTACGAGAAAATCTGGGTCACTGCCAAAATGCGTTTAGAGCAGTGATGCGGTCTAATTTGCTGCACCGTATAATTTAGTGCACTTGGAATAGCTTTTGAATGATTTAGCCAATGTATTTTCACCCAAATCAGCACTAATGGGGCTGTTATATAGCAATAAATATTCAAGTGTTTGAAGTTTTTTCCCCAAAACGAGAATGATTGTTTGTTGTCCGTGAATTACTCATGTTGAGAGACGCTATAAGCGACCACGTGTGACTTCGCAACTGGGGATGACAAATCACACGGCGTGAGAATATTACCGAAGTTTTGAGCATGAGCAGGCTATTACCGCATTAATTTATGTCAACACGCACTAATTTTGTGATTCGTAATCCAAGCAACAACTCCCTAGTAATCCGGTCGTAAAAACAATAACAATACCCAGGCAAACATTTAATCCGGTCCAGAATACAATTATTAGTTTTGAAATATTTGTTACTCTTTTGAAGTAAATGTTAAAAGACACTTAATTAATCTGTAATTTTATCACAATTGATGTGAAACGAATTTCTTCAATGTTTTCACTGCACATTAGAACTCTTAAAAGCTGGGATACTTTCAACGATAGGCCTAAGGACATCGATGCGTATGAATTTTGATTTCTTTGCATCGCTACCGTGGTTTGATTCATGACTTGTGTGTTTTAACCTTAACGCAAATTCTTCTGGGCCAATTTTAGGAATAGGTAGATTGGAAAAGAATTAAGTTGTTGTCTCCATATTTCATAGGAAAGAAGTGACGGGCCAAAAATTTCCAGCGGACTGTTTTTACTATGAGGGGGAACAAATTTACTGATGGCTACGGCTTAATTGTCTGGGGCCCACATTTCCTAGGATATAAGAGCCGGGGGGCCAAGATTTACTGGGGGGTAGAATTTACTTTTACACCGATCAGTGGTTGGGTGATGTGTATTGTGATTTAATAATAAATGGATATAGGCGGAAATTTCTTGTGTGTATTTGACGGGTTATGTTAATGAGTGCTAGCCTGGGCCTAGCGCCTTCCTCATGAGCACAAGCTAGCTACATTCCATGCATCCCATCCCAAGTACCGTGGAAATAATTAGTGATATGCATATGGCCCCGGGTGAAAAATGTAAAGGCAATGACATAGCGGGTAAAGATTGAAATGATAAGGTTGGTTAGATGGTTTCGTAAATTTATGCGAACTTGAAAATGCAAACATAAAAATTGAATTAACATTCGTTTACACGTAGCATGATTTCCTAAACGGTTAAACGTCACAACCATATTAGCAGCCCTGGGATGCCCCATTAAATACTACCGTACCCAGCGATGATTCTTCCACGTGTCCACGAAAACTTAAAGGTTTGGAAACAAACTTTTATTTCTGGCAATCTGCTGCCCATACGGCAAATTACGGCTTACGCAATGCCGCTGCGTTCACCAACCCAACAAAACTTTATCCTTAACGTTAGTGGATTTAAGTATCTAAATGGCAACTCCCTGGTATAACGCTCTAGCCCCGCGATGCAATGTAGCACAAACCTTACTGACACTTGAGACTTGCTATACGACAAGCGAAAATGATCAAACAACAACTTCACACGTTATCTTCTAGGCTATGTCATAACCTATTATACAACTCGGTAATCCATTCCGATACAGCGTGACCTGAATAAGATTTACGTGAATTTGCATATTCATAGCAGAATGTCCGAATTCTGATTGGAAAATACTGCGATATGATTAAACATATATGTCCATACAAGTAACTAATAAACATGCGTGTATACCAACTGACCAATACCATGGCCGGAGCGGTACCGGTACGAAACGCGAATAGGATAGAGCTATTTTTAAGCGTAAATTACGCATGAAATTTAATACTTTGTTAAAACCTTTCGAGAGCTCTAATTAAAAAAATACATGGAATATCTCTTAACCGAATACAAGCTTAAATTTCGATACAAAAATCTCGCTTGAGCCAGAATCTCAAGAGCAAAAGTGTAAAAACCTAGGAGGAGATGCATTTTTAAGCAAAACTTAGTACAGGCACATATGAGAGGTCACGTACGATTTGATAATCTCCACTCATACACTCTGTGTATGGGTGGAGCTAAAAATATAAAATTGCAAAATTTAGCTTATTATTTAATTTGGGATAGAAGGAGTAAAAATGCATGTGAAAATAAATCTAGACAAACTGAAATTAAGTATAAAAATCTGTTAGGTAGAGTGAGAAAATAAATATCAAGAATAATGACTAAAATACTGTCTAAAAAGGAATGTCTTCAAGTCAAGTTTAAAAGCTGAGAGCCATACATTGCACCTTATAGTGCACAGGAGTTTATTCCATTCATTTGGTGCATAGGCATTAAAGCAGCGATCCCCAAATTTGTTTAAAGTTCTTGGTATTTGGAGTAGATGTTGACCTGATAATCTTAAAGTATGAGATGGTTGGTGGGTTTTGATTAATAGGGTTAGATAATCAGGGGCTGTACCTTGCAAACAATTAAAACAGAGAACTAAAATTTTAAAACGCACACGATAGTCTTGGCCTACTCAATTTGCAGATTTGCATCTGCTACAGATAAGATGCCCTTGTTAACGACTCCCATAAGATACCCAAACAGGAATGCACAATCTTTCACATCGGGCTGGGCTCCAAGCCTCCGAAGAAAACTAGACAGCATGAAAACATGTGAGGAAACAACTACACAACGTTTGATTATCTACACTAGAAAATGCATGAACCAAAGCATGTGGGCTCAAACAGAGGACACAAGTTTCAGAAGAAAATATATACGAGAAATTTACACTCAACACTTTTGAAATGCTAATATTAAGATTTTTTTCCAGCCCCTTGAGGTCCTTGAGCAGGGGCAAGAAGCGCCACAGCTGAACAAAGGACTCTACTCTATTAAACATAGGGATAGGATTTTGTTTGAGGAAGGGGAAATAGGAAAATATGATGTTACTAACAATAGCTAGAGCATAACTCTATCCATTTTTTTATGTATAGCCTTGTAAGCCAAAATATTAAGGGGGGGACTGGGGAGAGGGGGGACTGGGGAGGGGGGGACTGGGGAGAGGGGTTTCCTGCACCCTGCCTTCTATATATATGGCAAGAAACAATATTTCTTCATATTAGAACTACAGTACTAACAATATATATGAATGTGAAATACCTTGAACTGTCCTTCTTTTGCATCTCACACATTTTTCAGAAAAAAAGATGTTTATTAGTTATTCTCAAAATTTATACCTCGAAAGAATTTGAAATGTATCATATCTTATTTGCAATACAGAGCCTTCATCCTGGTTAACCCTGGGGACTAAATATTGAAGCTGGTTCATGCATGGTGTTCTTGGTCCTTTTAGCATGCAGATACTATTTGGGACACCCAGAGTATGTTCAGGAGGTAACAACGAATTGTGTGAAAAAATTGACAAAAGGTGTGGCAAAGTTGGTTTTTTGAAGTCAATGGCCTGCTTGCTCATAATTCATGGTTGGCAAACCTTTCCAAATATCTGTGATTGACTTATAATCATTGTTGATGTCAAGAGAGTACTAAAGAAGTATAGTAAAGTAATCCTAACATACCATGCTACCACCTGCTTTGACTTCCTGAAGAACACACAGAAGTCAGTCTGGATCTGCCCCTAAAACATGAGTCCAACACCAAATTTCTCAATTTATTAAGCAATAGTGTCTGTACAGTATATGATAACAACCAAACTGGAATTTACCTTGAGAAATACACTCACACACTTTTTGGAGTTATGTCAGAAAAATGCTTGTTAAAGACATAAGCCTTATTGAGACAAACAGCAGTAGTGGCAACCATGCAATACACCTCATGTCCAATGCTAGTACATGAGTGGGACTTCAGAACTGGCAAATGCCAAACTAGATGGCTTGATGTCATAAAGAGGGACACCCCTTCTTTTGGCAAGAAATTGCCAGAGATCTATAGTGCTAACTTAAGAGAGAGAAAGCTTGGCAATTCTTTTGTGTGCAAATTTTGGTATTTATACTGACTACATTGAAAGGATCTTGTAGGTACAAACATTCAAATTATGATTCGATCAACGTACTTTAACAACCACATATTCAATTTCAAATTGTCCTACCAAGATTTGCCCTAATTGTGAAGTTTGGTCTTGTCCTCAACAATGGACGCGTCTCCCTCAGCTAATAAGATATTGTTTTTTATTCATTAACACGTGGTATAGTATGTATGTATGTATGTGTGTATATATATATATATATATATATATATATATATATATATATATATATATATACACGGTATATTCTGTGTACATACATGTAATGTCATAAGGTTAAACCATAGGTTTTGTTCTAGTAGACCATGGAACCATAAACTGACCATGAACCATAAACTGACCATGAACCATAAACTGAGACCATGAACCATAAACAGACCATGAAACCATAAAGACTTAAACAGATCATGGAACCATAAACAGATCACAGAACCATAAAAAATCATGGAACTATAAACAGAGTATAGACCATGGAACCATCAACAGAGTACAGACCATGGAACCATCAACAGAGTACAGACCATAGAACCATCAACAGAGTACAGACCATAGAACCATAAACAGAGTTTTGACCATGGAACCATAAACAGAGTACAGACCATGGAACCATAACCAGAGTACATTCCATAAAACCATGAACAGAGTACAGACCATGGAACCATAAACAGAGTACAGACCATGAAACCATAAACAGAGTACAGACCATGGAACCATAAACAGAGTACAGACCATGAAACCATAACCAGAGTACATTCCATAAAACCATAAACAGAGTACAGACCATGGAACCATAAACAGAGTACAGACCATGGAACCATAACCAGAGTACATTCCATAAAACCATGAACAGAGTACAGACCATGGAACCATAAACAGAGTACAGACCATGAAACCATAAACAGAGTACAGACCATGGAACCATAAACAGAGTACAGATCATGGAACCATAACCAGAGTACATTCCATGAAACCATGAACAGAGTACAGACCATGAAACCATAGACAGAGTACAGACCATGGAACCATAAACAGAGTACAGACCATGGAACCATAACCAGAGTACATTCCATGAAACCATGAACAGAGTACAGACCATGGAACCATAAACAGAGTACAGACCATGGAACCATAACCAGAGTACATTCCATAAAACCATGAACAGAGTACAGACCATGGAACCATAACCAGAGTACATTCCATGAAACCATGAGCAGAGTACAGACCATGGAACCATAAACAGAGTACAGACCATGGAACCATAACCAGAGTACATTCCATGAAACCATGAACAGAGTACAGACCATGAAACCATAAACAGAGTACAGACCATGAAACCATAAACAGAGTACAGACCATAAAACCATAAACAGACAACGGAACCATAAACAGACAATGGAACCATAAACAGAGTACAGACCATGGAACCATAAACAGAGTACAGACCATAAAACCATGAACAGAGTACAGACCATGAAACCATAAACAGAGTACAGACCATAAAACCATAAACAGACAACGGAACCATAAACAGACAATGGAACCATAAACAGACTATGGAGCCGTAAACAAACCATGGAGCCATCAATAAAGGGCAACATTTCCTTCACGTCTGCAAGGCATTTGAAAGCACAGTAAATAATAATCTACATCCAATTCATTAATGAGCTGTATGGTTTTGTATACTTCAAAACTCAAATTGAGAGCTTCCGTTATGTAATCAGTGAGCTGTCATTTAGCTGCCTGATGAAGTACTTATGTTCTTCAATCTCTCATATAAACAAAGCCCCACCAACTCAGCTCTTATTCAATTAGTGATCAACTCTATGAATGAGAACTACTTCCAGGAATAGCCACATGAGGTCATCACCATTGCTAAAACTCTACTTAACTACTTAGCACTGTGATTGTCTATTGTGGTCTGTCTTGTCAGTCACTGTCAGGACTATAGTGTGGGGGAATAAGGATCAATGGATTGCTAGCTAATTACCTTGCTCCTTTTTGTTACTTATGTAGTTATTAACTGAAAATCACTCCACGATTTGTCAGAGGTAGAGGGTTTGAAAGTCTGATTGGGACAGCCTTAAAACAAAATTAGAAATTCATCTTAGTTTTAAAGTTATAAATTTAAAGTCTCAGATTTCTAGATTAACTATAAATATAATTATAATAACCTTGTTATTTTTGCATTTAAAGAACAAAAGAGCAAAGAACAAAATCTGAAAAATTACATCACTATTTGGGCTTTCTTCTACCTGCTCCATCACAGTGAGGTTCCCAGGCCCTTCTTAATACCCCAATTGTCACATTCATGATTATCAAAAGGGATTTTTATTTGAGATCATTTCATCAAAGAGTTGGCATAGAACTACTAACTCATTGATACTATGTTGGCAGATGTCAACACTGCCAGTGTCAAGTTGTTTACATTGGTGCTGGTATAACAGGGAAATCTGTCCCCTTGAAAATTATTTCCCTGAAAATTATGTCTAGCCGGACAGTATTTCCTAGGAAATTATGTCTGGCCAGACAGTATTTCCTAGAAAGTATGTCCCCTGTACTATGGTAGCTCATTGGGGCCATCAATATATTGTTTTTCAATAGTATTTTTACCAGTTAAATTTGTGTTTTTCCGAGTTTCATTTCAGCATTCCAATTTTGGTTTGTTTTCCCCACTTTTTCCTTTTTATTTTTTGACGTTATTTTATAGGCCCCATGCGTCTCACATCCAAGAATGAGCGCATGGTACCGATTGTGGGAGCTGATGGCATATCAGCTGGCGACATGTACATGCAGAGAATGCTGCTCCTTCAACAGTTCAAGGGTTGAATTGCTATCACTTTACTTTCAACAAGGGAACTCCAATAGTGAAATCAATTGTTCTGTAGTTAACCTTAATTCATACAGAACTTGGTTGTAGGTTAGTAAGTAGACCGAATATGACTTGTTGAAAGGTTAATCAAATTTGTTTTGATGGCAGTGACACCGAGGGGAAGAGCAGTAGAGGATAGGGAAAGGAGAAATTTCATAGGGGAAAGATATGGGGAAGCTCTAAAGAAGGATAAATTCTGCCCTTTTGCTAGCCCCCAGAAACCTTGCATTGCACATAATTTTGATTGTAGAATAATACTGAATATTGTGTAAAATCAAGGTAATTTTGGTAGTAGAAAATTGTATCAAAAATAAATAGATGAAGCCATTGGAAGTCTGAAAGTCCTGCATTTCTTATGGAATTTGAGAGCAAAAAACTGCTTAATATTGTGTCAACTCCAGACCCCTGGCTTTGCTGTTTCACAGGGGTGGCCCGCCCTACCCCTCTATGGGTCTGCCCTGCCTTTTGGGGTCCGCCCTGCCCCTCATGAGAAAAATATTTGTTTAGATATTTTTTTTGTAATTTAATGATCTTAATTAGCCTTATAAATGAAATACCTTACATGGATACAGAACACAGAATGATAGCATAGTAAGCAATTGTCCTGTTTGGCTAATGACTGGTCCTTATCATTCAGAATAGCTTCATTCTGAGATGCATGATTGTAGCTAAAATCCCAGAGCTTCTTCACCAGGGGATTGAGCCTTAAGGGGGCCCCGGCCCCGTGACTCCACACCCAAAATATGCAGCGCTTTGCGAGCGCATTATTGTGCCCCTCAACAAGTCTAGCACCCTGCCTTTTTTTAAATCAAGCTAGGGGTCTGAACTCCACGGTCAAAGCCCTGCTTGTTATAAGCCCAAGGGGCGAAGCCCTAAAAAGTTTTGTGTGATTTTAATAACATGATTTTGATAAATTATTACTTATAACTCATTTAAAATCCAGGGCATCAAAAGCCCTGTGCTTTTGATGATTTTTGAAGCAAAACATTGCTCCAAATATGTGTCAAATCTAGTGCAAAGCCCTGGCAGGGGCACAGGGGGTGAAGCCCCAGAAGCACTGTGCTATTTGTGATTTTGATAGCAGAAACGTTCTTAATATTGTGTCAAACTGTCAAATCCAGGGTCGAAGACCTGTTAAGCGGGCGAAGCGCCCAAGGGGTGAAGCCCCCAGAAGCTTGACTACATTAAGTGCCTTTAGTTGGGCCAGGGATAATTTTCATGTTTTTCGTTGTAAGAAAAAGGTTTGAGAAAAAAAACAAAAAAAACATTTACAACATTTGTTTTGTAAATGATACAAATGAAAAATATATACAAATATTTTCTCAGGACAATTTTTGCGCCCCTGGGAGAAAGCTTCACCGGGGGCAGTTTCCTCTTGCCCCCTGCCACTGACTAATATTTTAAATATTATTTTTTCTATTCAATTATCACAGCCTGAAACAACCTCTGTTGCTAATGCTCCTTGCCGTACAGCAACTTCAAAAGACTTTACATGGAACTTATATTTTCTTGCCCTTTCTATAATTCTTATTCCTATTCCCTTGCACGAAGGTGTTCAGTTATCTAGGTGATTCTGCAAACACTAGTAGTCAAAGTCAAAACAATACTCAGAAAAATTTAAGGTAAATAAATGTTAGAAAATATCGATGGCTGTAATGAACCACTGTAGAATTTGGAGGACCAAATTTCCTAGGATATTCGGTCCGACCAGACTGAATTTACAGGGGACAGTATTTCCTGTTACACCGGAAATGAGGTTGTTGTAATCGAAATCAAAGTGGATTTTCATTTATAAGCATTGCTGCAGAAAGCAATGCAGAGAGCATTTTGGCATAATTTTTGCATTTCTATAATTTAAAGAAATATTCCCATGTTTTTTCATAACCTTTTACAAAAAAGAAAACAGTTTTAGAAACAATTTAGTACCAAAATCATGTTGATATGTTATTCCTACCAGGATATATTCAAATTTTGAGGTTCACAAAAAATGCCAATAAACGAATAGGAAAAGGCCCAGTATGACATCACAGCAACACATTCTTCCACAAAGTTGATGTATTTCCTTAAAATCTATCAACGTTTTTTATTAGTAAAACCTGCTAGAAAAATAAATTGATGCAAATTGGGTATTTATATACATTGCCTCAAACAAAAACAACCAAATAACATTCAAAGAAATACATAAACATTTGCCATGAAATTGTCTCTATGACATCATCAAACACGAATTCATCATACTGTACAAAAACTTTAAAATGCACTTGGGAATTCTTTAAAAATCCACATCTGCTGAATGAAATATGATACCAACCTGATTTTCATACCAAATTGGCTTTAAAAGTACGTCTTTCATCTTAAAGTTTACAAAAAAAACCATGGGAAAATCCCTTCAAGTGAAAAGAATATGAAACATGATGAAAGAGATACAAATTGAGTTGTTGCACATCAAAAGCTATTTTAAGATTTTGAAACCAGGTCTACTTACAGCAGGGAGTTGTTACTTTGTCAAAGTAACAACTCCCTGCTTACAGTATCTAGCAATGAATCTACACAAATCGGGTTCGGGAGTCAGGTGCATGATGATACTGTAAGTTCAACTGAGGACAAAATAAACAATTTGGTCTCAAAATCATTCAATATAGGAGAAACTGTTAATTGTGTCCTGATTTTATCAAAAATTGTTCACAATTATTTTCACATTTATTAAAATTATAGACAGATAAAATATTCCCATATTTCTTATTATATTAACATGACAATCTGAGCAGAACATTCTCTACAAATATTAAATATAGCATTTTTAATTTTTGAGTTATTAATAATAATTAAGTTATTTGGAGGATTATTAGGACATTTGCAAAATTTGTGGTGTACAGTAATTACTAGTGGAAGACATCTCAGAATCTAAATTTACTTCAATATTTCTTAAATAAATTTCAGTGACTGGAAAAGATGAGAATGTCTTTTCTACTATGATGTTGTTTACGCTATTGATATGATCGAAAAGCTTTTTGTCAGAATTAGCTACATGTACTCCTAGGCCAAAAATGGGGTACACGATTACAAGAAAACAAGGAGGAACAACAAAATAGAGATAAAGAGGCCCTTTCCTACATCACAAATGTATATATTAAAGGCCATATATTGTGTTACTGAGAACAATGTGGACATATATAATACAATAAAATCTAACACTTCTGATTGATCAGAATATTTACTCAATCACAAAACAAGCCAATCCATTATTGCTGCAGAAGTGACATTATCTAACAGATTTAATATCTATCAGATTTATTGGTGATGGGTCAAGCAAATTCTTGAGACAAGATTCCCTCTTTAGGACAAAAATTAAATTAAAAAATCTGTAATACAGGTTTATCAAATTTGTACACACATTTTTATGAAAACTTTTTTCTTTTCAAGGATTTTAATGTAACCAAAATGGCTACCTCTAGTTGCCTGCATCACATTCCACATGGTGTCAGATTCCACCATGGTGAAAGAGGCAAACTCAAAATGTAAATTCTGCTCCAACAACAGTCCAAACCAGAACCAAAAGGTTTTGTGGTTCCAATACTTTTTTTCTTCATAAGCTGATTGATTTGCAAAATTTGAATATCATTAAATATTTGTTAGATGATATTTATTCATAAGCCACACCCACCATACAGATCAATAAAAATGTTGACAATATTAGCATTTGCATAATAATAAAAAACATTTATCATAGCAAGTATGATGCAAAAATTGGTTGCTCGTTTATCCTATTTCAATAATTTTTTAGCAAGCCCCGCCTACTCATTGATATTCATGACATCACTACAACAACATTACAACATATGTACAAACCATAACCCATCTGTGTACGAAATATGGCATGGACCAAATAGACATGAGATACAGTATGGTGTTTACATCATTTAGCACTTTCACGTTAAGCCACGCCCACCATTTCATATTAAATGACATATGTTGATAACATAAGCATGTACACAATAACCAACAAATTATCATGCCCTATAGGACACAAAGCGGACATACAGTTGCTCAATTATCACTTTTTTTTCAAAATGTTTGCTTTAAACCCCACCCACTTATCATTATGCATAAAATTACTACCAGAAACATTTAAGGCACATCTGCAGTCCATGCCCCACTATGCATATTAATTCATTGTCTGTATCATTTTTTCTGTTTTTATACAATGAACACATACATGTACACACTAGCTATCATCATTATTATAACAAATATGAAACAAAACAGACATGTGATGGTCATAATAACAGCATTTCAAGATTTTTACTTTAAGCCCCGCCTACTGAATAATATGCATGACATCACCATCACAAACAAAAGGGCACATCTATGGAACATGGGATATCTGTATACTAAATATGACATAAATCCAGTTTACCAATCTTGAGATACCATGTTTACCAGCTCTTTTCAGCAAAATCACATTAAGCCCTGCCCACTATACATATTATTGAATGAAATTCAACATTTTACAACATGAACATGTACACACCAGCTAACATCATAATTGTACCAAAAATGAAACAAAACAAACATGTGCTTGTTAAAATATGAATATTTCATGATTTTACACTAAGCCCTGCCTACTCATTAATATGCATGATATCACCTTAAAAAAACAAAAGGCTCATCTACGGACCATGGGCTCTATAAGTCTACCACATATGACATGAATCCAGTGTATTTTTCTTGAGATATCATGTTTACGAGCTGGCTGTCACAAATACACACATACATACGCCATCATGACCGCATAGGTTCATGCTGCTATCACATCGGAACCATAAATAAGAATGAATGGGGATTTCTGTGTTATGCAAGGTTTTCTAAAAGGTTGTTATTCTACATCATCAACTAGAACGGTAAATATTGTCATGGTTCGCATGCCCATGCAAATTGACACCTGTATTATATGACCCGGCCAATTATAAAATTGTTATCTCACACTAAGTCTCACATGGCATCCCATTTCCCACATGGCATTCCACCCATGTCCCACATGGCATTCCACCCATGTCCCACATGACATCCCATCCCATCCCTTGTCCCACATGGCATTTCACCATATGTCCCACATGGCATCCCATCCTATGACCCAAATGGCATCCCTATGTCCCACATGGCATCCCATCCCATGTGCCAAATGACATCCCACCCTATGTCCCACATGGCATCCCACCCTATAACCCACATGGCATCCCACCCTATGTCCGACATGGATCCCATCCTACATGTATGTCCTACATTAATCCAACCATATGTATCATATGACATCACTTCCTATGTCCCACATGGCATCCCTCCCTGTGTCCCACATGGCATCTCTCCCTATGTCCCCCATGGCATTCTACTGTATGTCCCGCATCAATGGCTTCACACCTGATGTCCCACATGGCATCCCATCTTATGTCCCACATTGGATCCCACCATGTTCCACTTGGTATCCCTCCCAATGTCACAATGACATCCTACTTTACGTCCCAGATGGCATCACATCTCATCCAATGTCCCCATGGCCTCCTACCCTATGTCCCAAATGGCCTCCTATCCTATGTCACACATGGCATCCTAACCTATGTCACACTTTGTTACTTGTGGCATCCAACCCCATGTCCCACATGGCATCCCACCCCATGTCCCACTTGACATCCCATACCATGTCCCAAATGACTTCCCACATGACATTCCATCCCATGGTATTCCACCTTATGTCCCGCATGGCATTCCACCTTATGTCCCGCATGGCATTCCACCATATATCCTACATAACATTCCACCCTGTTCCACATGGCATCCCACCCCATGTCCCACATGGCATCCAACTCCATGTTCCACATGGCATCCCACCCCATGTCCCACATGACATCCCACAGGCTCCATAAGAAGTCTTATCCTAGCTTTTACACTCCCTGATTGAGCATATTATGTATGAAAGTGTCAGTTCATATAATAATTTGGTGCCCAAATATTTTGAAGAATTTTATGATTTTAAATCTCCAATGCTACGAAAGAGATGCTTGAGGATCTCTGAAGAATATTGAAAAATTATATCATTTTTCAATTTTATCTTCCAAGGCAATATCAAATGTTTTGTAGACTTTTGAAGGAAACTAGTCTACAATCTGTCTTAAGTGTCTCTGAAAAACTTTAACATTTTGTAAGGAAATTATAGCCTTCCATAAGGATATCTGAAGAAACTAACTTTTTCTAAACTATAACATTTTCTGAGGAATTGTAAATAAACTTTAACATTTCTGAGGAAATCTCAGGAAAAACTGTGGCCGCTCAGCCAGCCGGAAACCTGACGGACAAAATCGTCATTACATAGGTTCGCATTATGCTTCCCATGCTCACCAATAGGCTTGGGCGATATATCGATATTTCGATATATTTCGATATTGACCCATATCGATATGGCCGATATTGAGTTCAAGGGTCGTATCGACATATCGATATTATGTTTTTTCAATAATACACAATACATGAACTATTACAAATTTATAAATACTTTAAGGAAATCCTTGCATCTGATTGGTTAATTACCCATATTCGAATGAAGTATCGAGACATGGCTTGAGCTTCCACTTGAATTTCTATAAACAAGTTGGGGAGAATTAAAATTGTGATCAACAATGAATCTCCACTTGTTGCTTTTCAATGTGTCTTTCAGAACATACACCTCAATTTTACACTTTTGTTTTATACATTATCCCTGTAGTTATTGGTTTATAATGAAAATTGGATATTTTAACGCCAAAACAAAATAGTAGCCTATTTTCGGCTGCGCCTCGGGCCTCTCAGCCTCCCCTGTGACGTCATAGCCGGTTTTCAATGAGCAGTAGAGACCTCGGCACCATCTACTTGATTCCTTAAACTAAACATGACTATCAAACATCCAAGTATTTTTTATTAAGCAGCCACAAAAAGTTAATAAATTTCATTTATATCAAAGTTTCAGGCAGTCAGTTATGATAAAACTTTATTAAAACATTAATATTGTGATAACAATTACCCAATAATCCTTCCACGAACAAAAAACCACTTGACTCGCGGAGTACAGAAGCATTGCGCAATACTTCAACTTTATGGCTTACGATGTTCAGACAACAAAAATCATAAGATGTTGAATCCTCAAACATCGTGTTAAGTTTCCTCAAAAGGAATACTGAATCTTAATTTTTAAATCAAACAGTCATCAATTGACAAATTACTGACAAAATTATGAGGTTTTTCTCACGTTCAGAAAGTCTAAAGTAAAAGTGACAAACTGGTCTTGCCAGATCGATCAGATAATGTACAGTGCAGTAAGTACATACACACACAGTATCACTACTATACAGTACTTTACTATGTACACACATACCATCTACCACTGTTTCTTCTTAGTGACAACACTCGTGCGATGATAGAAGCAGACTAGAAATTCAATAATATGCATCATATATGGACTTCTGAATTTCTAGAAGTCCATATAATGCTACCAAAATAATGCCTCTTTAGTACAACTTTCATAAGAAGTAAGTGAGTTATAAAATTTTAAGAAGAATTGGGGCCGATTTTTGTAAGGCATACAGTGTAGGCCTAATACCAGTTCCACAACATTTTTTTTTTTTTTAAGAATACGCCGAGGCCTTAACTTTTTCAAAGTTTCTGTGATTGAACTTTTGAGATAGAAACCATGTAAAGAACATTTTTAAACATAATGGGTGTTTATTTGAAGATCATATGTATATATTTTGCAGTGATTTCTGTTAATTTGTACAAAAAGTTTTACTTGACATTTTTTGAGCCGAGACGAGATTACCTTGCCCAGAACAGTACATACAGCTTACGTATGACGTCCTATAATTTGCATATCGATATTTCGATATTATCGATATTTTTCAGGCGATATATCGATATTGCATTATGTTCAATATCGCCCAAGCCTACTCACCAAGAAATCAAATTACTTTTGATGGAGACCCTGTCAAGTATCCCTCAAGAATTCTACAAGAGACGTTATTTGACATCTTCACATCTCAAAGCATGAAGGGGAAAATCCCTTTCTTTGGAATTTTCAATCTCAGCAAACCATACTTCTATCTATAATGTTGTTGTTTCTTCAAGTTTAATGACACTACGACAGTCAGAGTCAAATGTGCCATATGAGGATATTAGAAAATAAGGTGCAAGAGTTAGGACAGTATGAGTAATAAAGAAGCGAATAGAGGTAAGATAAGGGAAGGAAGAACAGAATGGTGGGATCGAAAAGAAAGGTTTGGTTTGTTGATGTTTAACGAGACTGCCACAGTTACAGTTAAACATGCCAAGAGGGTGTTAAACAATTAAGGTGCAAAGGTTAGGAAAGAGATGATTGGAAAAGGAGGAAAGGATGGAGAAAAGTGAAAATTTTAGAGGAAACACGTTGGAGTAGAAAAGGAATGAGTGTGGGTAAGGGTTAGATCAGGTGGAATAAGTTGCAATTGCAGAGGAAAGTAATGATGTCGGAGGAGGGATTGTTCTTGAAGAGATCAGAAATGGAAGTAGAGGAGGAGAGGAGATCTAGAGTTCTGGAATAAGGACAGGTTCAGAGGATATGCTTGATCAAGAGATCAGTGTAGCAAGTAGGGCAGACAGGTATAGGAGAGCCAGGAAGGAGTGGGTGAGAAAGGAGTGACTGAGGCGGATGTGGGAGACAACAATGCCCTTCCTACAATTGTGACTGTGCAGAAGAGGGTTGGTCCTGACTTTGGGATTGATAGTGTGATGTTTGCTCAAGATTTCAAAAGTCTTGCCAGGTCTTCCTGAGGTAGCTGGAAATGGTGAAGCGGAAGTCAAAGTGCGGAATATGGAGAGGTAAAATGTGGTTCAACAGAGCATTCTTGGCGGATCTGTCGGCACTCTCGTTGCAGGGGATGACAATGTGGCTGGAAATCCAAAAAAAAATCCTTTTTTTCCCTTAGAAAGAAAGAGCGTGGAGTTTGTTTAGGATTTGTAAGATGAGTGGATTAGACCAGAGCATGTTGAGGATGCCAGTAAGAATTAATTTTGAGTCAGAGAAGATTACGAAGCAGGGGCGGAAGGAGAGTTCTGTAAAGATTAGAGCTAGAAGAAAAGTCTTTGCTGCAGCAGAGTAGATGGAGACTCCATCAGGTAACCTTGAATAAAGGGTGGGGCCGTGACAGGCTGCAGCTGCAGAGGAGCCTTACCGAGAGGAGCCGTCGGTGAAGAGGAAGGAGTAGACGTGGAGGTGTCTACTGAGTTGGCAGTATTTGGAGTGAAAGAAGGCTGGGTTGTGAAGAGCTTTTGTGTAGGAGGAAAGGCCAAGAAAAACTTGGGAAGGACAGATAACTCAGGTGGGAGTGGGAGGGATAGTGTGCCTGGCTATCAAAAAAATGTTGATGTTGGCTTTGGGGAAATGAGAATGCATCCGGATACCGGATCTCTAGTTTGCTTTCAGCAGAAACTACTGTAACTCAATTTGCTACACCTGGATTTGACTTACCATGAATAAAATCTTGGCATGAAGAAATCCTTCTACAACTGATCTCTACAGCAGTGCATTTTACAACTTAAAGATGAGCAATCCTAACAGAGTATAATAAACCAAGCATAGTAAAAGAAAGTTCGAATGGCAGACCAGATCCCCTCCCCTCCCCCTACACTTTTCTAAAGCAAAAATATTGATGGGGTTATTACTTTGAATGAATTTCATATTGTTTTCAATATGATTTTGCTCCAAATTAAAAGTGAAAAGATCAATATTATCAGGTTCTCAATTCTCAATATTACCATCTAAAAAAAAAAGTGAGCACTGACTGGTTTATAAGATACACATAAATTTCTCTACATATTATACATGAGTATGAATTAACTCAAAGGGAAGTTCCACAGGAAAATATTAAATTCTCCGTTTTAGTCAATGGGAGATTTTACTCATTACCCCAATCATTCTTCCCACCTGCCCTCACTACCCAACTCCCTATTTTTAGCATACTGTTCCAACTTTTAAATGCAAAATAAGTAAATTATGAAGAGAATGGATTTTGAGAATATTGCCTTTATAAATATACTATGCAGAGAAAAAGGTACACTGCAAGTAGTTGCAGGAGAATTTGCTTTCACTAGGAAATCAAGCCTTTGTATATCCTTTTTTGTGACTCTAAAGCGGCAATTCTTAATAGGCAGCCCGCAGGCCAAATCTGGCCCGCCAGACAATCCACTCTGGCCCGCGAACAATAGTTGTAGCTGGAAAAAAATTCTTAATGAGATCGGTTAATTAGTTCCGCTACAAAATGGGAAGACTCATGGCTTGTCAAAGGAAGGCTGATAAGAGAATCCCCGACATCTGGCATACATCATTTCTTATTACGCGCCCTCAGTTTGTTTGTATTCAGGGATTGTTTTGACGGGTTTTGTTTGTCACGTGACGCTAATTTTGCCACGCGATTGACCTGCAGGGTTAAGGCTCTTGTGAAATGATGGCCCTTGGAAATAATTAATTTAGAACCGTAAAGGAATTAAACCGTTACCCACTCGCATTTATAATCACAAGATGTTACCAGGAAAAACAGCTTTGAAATTAGTGACTATTCAGTATTCTTAAAGGTTATGCCTCTAAAGGTACATGGACAGGAGGCAACATTAGCTCAATTGATTTAAAAATGAAAATCCAGTAAAAAAAAAATGAAGAAAGCAAGGGGCGGTAGAAAGGGCTGCCCCTCTGAAACAGCAAAGCTAGGGCAAAAGCATGATTTTGATGGGTTAAGACTCTTAGTTGTCAGAACCAACCGGAAGTTAAAAAACTTTGCAAAACTTTAAACTCCTTCTTTTTTGATCGTGTTTCGTAATAACATCTACGATACCTTCTTTTATGTTTTCTTTTTTTTTAAAGAGTTTTCTACAGTGATTGATGTATTTCCTTCTTTTTTTCATTTTATTAAAAAAGAAGAAACCCATGTAAAGTGTGAGATTAAAGAAAATTGTCTGAAAATGCACAAATTATAAGATATATTTATTTAAGATTATTTTTATGTATTATTACTCTCAGTTGTATGGTGAGTCATCATTAGTTACTTGTCAAAATTTAACAAATTATATACTTTGTAATGTGTACAGGAACAACATAGAACATCACATTTTATTGTATTTTGAATTGCAAAAGATATGTTTGATGAAATTTTATATTAGAATAATATCAATTATGACCTGCAAGGCATAATATCAAAAATACCAATAGGTTTTTAAAATGGAATAAAACTAAAGAATAAATTAACATCCTGGTGTATATAGTATTTTTACACAAACTTTGCAGCGAGCAAACTTTTTTGGAGAAGTTCTTATCGAGGAACGTTTTGCATTAAAATATTGCCAAAATGATCCAAGCTCACTTACCTCAAAACCGCACAAACTAAGAAGATCTGGGGAAATTTTCCGATGTGTTGTGTTATGGTGGATTTTTCGGGAAAAATCCTCTGTGGCGAAACGATAGGAAAATTTCCATGATGTGATTCATATATACACCTGTACACGGGTAAATGTAAATACACTGTATGAGCCATTGTGAATTGAATACTACAAGTGTGTGTGTGTGTGTGTGTGTGATAACGGGTGAACCATTACGGTGAGATATGCTGAGGTGCACTGTACCTGGGAGTCACAAACGTGAAGTGGGAAGCTATTACTCCTAGTGGTGGGTGTCTGCCATTCCTAACTAATTACTGATTGTCTTGTCATGATTTGAGTCAATGTTTTGACCAGAAACTTTAAATTATATTGCTGAATTGTTATAATCTTCAATTTAAAAAAAAAAAAAATGATTTCTTCTTTTTGTTCTGTGTCTTCTAAGCTGTATAATATGATATTCACATGTTTGAAACATGAATATTCACATGTTTGATACGTGAATATGCATTTATTAGGCTCAGAGTAATTTTTTTCTTCAATTCTTTACATTCAAGGATTTCAATGACTTTTTATGAAATGGAAAAAATACATATTGTTTGTAATAATAAGCAACCTTACAAAGTTCTGAGAGTGCATTTCTAGCAAGCATTAACTCACTAATATTCCATTTTGATATTGACCTTTTTCTCTCATTGATTACAGTGACAACTAAAAGGAATACAAGATTTTGGTACAGCATGTTAAAGATTAACATCAAAAGTTGATAAGTTTTTCAAATAACTAGCTGTGAAATAAGTTGACATATTTACTAAACAAAAAAAAAAACAAAAAAAGTATCAATCATATAATATATCTTTCAAATATTCCCCTATTCTAACACTGTAGTGATCTATTTTCAATTTCTTTACAATGCTGAAAATTAAAGATACTGTGTCATTTGTTTTCTAGTCATGTTTAAAACATAATCGGAAGAAGATTTGTGGAAACTACTGCTACTGTAAGTCACATAACGCAATGCCTGCAATAGATGAAAAAGTGGCATATAAATACCATATTACTTATAATTGCTTCATAGTCTATTGAAAATCAACAAATTTGTAACAATTCGTATCAAAATATGGTTTGAAATTGACAATTTAACAGCTTTTTGTGTTTTAAAGCCAAGAAAATGTGTGCTGACTTCAGTGTAAAAGCTCTCTATTCCTTATGTAAACACAAGTCTTTAAATTTCTTCTGCCATGGTAGTGTGAAGGAAGGAAACAGCTCTGTAGCTGCAACAAAATATAGTTTTTTTAAACCACTTGACAGAATGCCTATAACAGTAAGTTTTAGGCTACGAAAGATATCACTTGAATTAATTCAACAGTGACAGCATTTGAAGATAGATCTTGGCAAAAATGATATACAGGTTCTGTATTGCATCAAAGATTTCCCATTTATAACTTTCGTCAACCGCCTCAAGAAGCTTTTCACAAAATATTAAAGGAATAATCCCACGTATTTTCATTTTTTCATATACTGTATGATAGAGCAAATTTGTAGAAACAAAGTAGTGAAAAAAGTATGTTAATATCTTATTCTGTTTATAAGTTATATCAATTTAAAGGGCAGAAAAATGTTCTTAAAAACACCTCATACAGTATATGTCCTTCAGCTTGGTGATGTCATTATAAAGGCAATACCAGCACAGTTCTTATGTATTTCTTTAAATTTAATCACACTTTTTTTACATTATCAAACAGCAGTTTAGTTCTTAATAGAGATAGGGTGGAATATATAATTTACAAGAAAACACTTAAGTTTTTTTCTTGGTGTACATCACATTTACAATGATAAAAAATCCAAATCATTGTGACATTTTGTTGAATTGTCTCTATGACATCACAGATGTTGCCAATCAGTCACTTTTGCCCAAATTCAAAAATATTTTAAAATTGTGTAACTTTTAAATGGTATAAGATATTAACATAGTTTTCTCACCACTTTGTTTCTAAAACATTTCTCTATCATATGAAAAAATGAAAATCCGTGGAAATATTCCTTTAAACTCTTCTACATTAAACATAATTTCTAAATAGAAAGCAAACAAAAAAAGGTGTTTCCCACGGTTATACATTACTGCATTATCATATATATTTATAGCTGGACCTTAAATACGTTGTTTCCTTGTATGGTTTTACTGCAACGAAACCACATTCCATTTACATCCACCCTTAAATTTTGTTCACACCACACCAGCATTGCTGCGCGGATCCCTGTAGCCATATAAGTCCCGGTATCCCAATCCCGGTCTTGTGCAATCCCAATAACATAAGGATTCGTAACTACAACTGGAAATCCCAGGAGTGATAAAAACTGTTGCAACAAACATCTTTCCTGGTTTTGGAAAGAAATAATGTATTAAGTAAATATATGTCAAAAAATCATGTTTTGTGTCTTCTTTTCTTATTTTTTTTTATATGTAAAAACAACTTACTCTTACAAAATTCAAGTCAATTTGGACATTTGGCAAGCACACAAGTCATTTATAACTTTTGACTTACGATGGTAAAAAAGCCCCAAGTTTCGTGGAGTTTTTAGATACTGTACCAAATTACGGAATTCTCTTGTATCTGAGCAAGTTCATGTATATATAGAAGGTTATACCACACATTCTTTTAGTCATTCAACAATCAAAACCCTCAAATGAAAATGTAGTTTCATATTGGATTTTTAAGCCCCAAGCAAATTCACATATCAGTATCAACACACTCATGCAGACTAGACCACTATTACATTTATAACACTCGGTCCAAAATCATAAACAAGAATTCACATGGTATGAAATACCTCTCAAAATGCTTCATAAATATTTATTTTTTTCTCATAATAAAACAAAAAAACTTGAGCAAAAAAAGGTTGATGTCAGTTATTGTGAGACAATTAGTAAAACAATTCGTTGCCATTATTCTGTGAAACAAATAAGGTTACACTTAAAATCAAATTCAAACAAAAATTTCAAAAATAATTATCTTTGAGGATCTCCAGCAACTGCACAATCCTTGTGAAATATATGAAAACAAATTCATATAGCAGTGTGTAGGCTAAGCTACAATTTAATATAAAAGACAAAATTTGGTTGGCTAGGCCATCCTTTAAAAAATTGTTCATTTGGAGTAGCCTTACGTACCCAACAAAATTGCTACCTACTCAAATAATTTTCAATTTGTTTTATCTGAAATGCTAGTACTTTAAATTAGTGTATAAAAGGTTTAAAAACATACCTATATAATTTTTCAAATAAAATACTCCAAACAAACAATTTTTAAGCCTGGCCCTGTAGTACAGTAGTTCTAGAGGGCGCTTGGTCTCCTACTACCAATACAGTACTGTAGGTTGTTATGAATCCTATAGCTTTCCACCTCTGGTGCTTTCCGCCCCTAAAAATTGGTGCTTTCCGCCCCTGAAAATTGGTGCTTTACGCCCCTGAAATAGGGTCTTGCATAACCATTTTTCTGTGAAATTTAACCATGGCTGAGCATTGGCTATAAATCACGAGTCACTTGCCTGCGCAAAATGAAAACTTTCCAGTCTGGATCTATAGGGGCACTTATCATTACAATGGGAGAAAACATGATTTTTGTTATTTTGACCTATATTGCACATAGGCCTACCGAGACTAAAAACTCCCTAAAATCTAAATATTGTCCAATTTGTCATGATATTTCAGCAAAAGAAAAAATTATTCACTCCAGAATTGCTGCAAACAAGGAAAATACAAAGCTTTTCGCACAGTCCATCATGGTATGAAATTACGCGAAAATGTCATTTTCGTGTAATACAGTGGTTACTCCCATAGCGTAATGTTTAAGGCCTAATTTTTTCCACCAAATGTTTTCAGCCATTCTGGGGTGTGGGGATTTTTTCTTTTGCTGAAATATCATGACAAATCGCACAATAATTAGATTTCTGTTTTGCTCCCATTGACTGTAACAATAAGTGCCCAAATAAATTGAGTTTCAGGTGAGCCCTAATAGGCTACAATTCCTATCTTTAAAAAAATATTCACATGTAGAAAATTTATGATTGAAAAATAATTACCGTAAAAACAGTTTTTGAAGACATGGAATGGCTTCAAACATGAAGCATTGTGGGCAAAAAAAAAGAAGGTAAAATGCCTTTTTTTTTACAAAGACTGAGATTTTCCTAAGTTTTAATACAAGGCTTAAAACAGTACAGCAGGGTATAGGTTTTTGTACTACCTAGGTATTAAACACATCCCCAATATGGCTTGATATTGGGATTGACATAAGAGGGTTGTTATAAATTGGGTACAATTCCTATGGGTTTTTTAATTCACACACTGTAGAAAATTAATAATTGAAAAATAACTTACTTTTTGGATATTCTTATACCAATTAGTCTAAATAATACACTTTTTCCAAAAAGTTGAGTTTCGGATGAGCCATATAGGCTACAATTCCTATAATTAAAAAAAATTCACAAGTAGAAAATTGATGATTCAAAAATAATCACCGTAAAAACAGTTTATGAAGACTATGAATGGGCTTCAAACATTAATAAGTATTGTGGGTGAAAAAAAGGAGGTTAAATGGTTTCGTTTTTATAAAGATCTTAAAACAGAGATTCCTATGTTCTAACACGTCGCTTAAAACAGCACAGCAGGGTATAGGCTTTTGTAGTACCCTGGGCGGCCAGCCATCACTAACAGCAGCCATACTAATACAGTTGGCATCAGTCCAATGGTACTACGGGAGTACTAAGGTAGGCCTAGACTTAATATTACTATTCAAGGATCACTAGACCGAAAAGTGAGGGCGTATTTATAAGAGGTCTCCCTAAAAATCAAATGCTTTTTTTCATGCAAGGATATAAGAAATTTCTGGTTAATATGATTATTCAAGTGATGTTTGCCCTCACGTCATCTGTGGGCTATAAAGGCATGAAGTTTACTGATCTGTTGTGGATAATATAGGCCTATCCATGAAATTTTCAAAAACGAACACCCTCACTTTTCAGTCTAATGCTCCTTCAAAGTTATTGTCAGTTCTTGTTGATAGTGTTATGTTATTTGCCAAATTTGCCGGTTGTCTATATTACACCAAATTTAGACCTAGGCCTACTGTCACTGTAGATTTGCACTCTAACTTTAGCAACAATGTTGTAGCTACTGTATTGTGTTAATTCATGCACTTAGCCTATGCCAACCAGTGCTTTTCGCCCCCGGTGTTATCTGCCCCTAAAAACACCTAGGCCTATTTGAGGAACTTAAAAATCTAAATCACGGAATAAATTGTTGAATTAAGTCGGTAACATTTAAAAAGATAATGGCTGAATTACTAATGGTTTAAAAGCGTGATCTGTTCTTTAAAACATTTTATATGAAAGGAAGATAATGATCTACTTTTAGGTAAAAGGTAGTGTAACTTGTGGCAGCAGTGTAACTTGCGGCAGTGGTGTAACTTGTGGCATACTTATAATAACTTTGATGGCATTGATCTAATTAATTCGTGGGTCCAATGAAATCGGAATGAGTCGGTTTAAGTTTCATTTGAATGAGTTCATTGTTTTTAAACAATTTAATCACTTATAAAATTTAAAAAAAAGATGACTGTAAAGGCATCGCATTATATTCTCCTATAATGCACTGTTAAAGGACATTGCCCCCTATTTTTTGTGAAATTTAGCCATCCTGGGCTGGGCATCAGCTAGAAATCACAAGTCACTTGCCCGCGTAAAATAAAAACATTCCAGTCTGGACCATGCTAGTGAAATAAACACCTCACTCAGTACGGCACTATTTGCAAGGCAATACTTGCATACTGTATACAGCAGCCATGTAGTGGCTATAGCGTATACTACAGTCAGATGTTACTTGACTAGACCATGCGGGCTCTGTGTTAGTAGTTAGTTGTTCAATTCAGTGATTTTAACTTCCGTTTTCCTTCAACTTCTTCCTAGTTAGGTTTAAACATCAATGGTTGATCAAATGCTTGACCAGACCTATGGCCAGCAAGTTGTGCATGGGTCAGGTGCCAAATCGTTCACAAAAATTCTGTGTTCATAGAAAAATTACCAATACCACCAAAAGTTAGTAAAATCTATTGCTTTTCACCTATAACAAGCATCAATATTGTTTTCATTCAACTATTTAAAAAACTGTAATGTTATTTGCGAGGGTAATTTTTCTAGCCATACATTGCCATGTTGTCTGTTTACTCATAACTACTCAGAAAGTTGGAAATTATCAAAAATATCTTCTTTGCTAATAGTTTTTCTTTATAACAGGAAGAACTGCAAATGTTTTCAGTATAATTTTGATTTAATTTTGGTGTGTCAAGATTTTATTGTAAGTTCAAAACTTTTAGTTATGGGACTAATGTTAGTTCCACTAAAAGTTTTAGTTCTAAATTGTAAAATGGAATGTCATGTCGTTCTCACAGAGAATGATGGAATTTGTTGTTACATACACCATTATTCTAGTCTCACCTTAAAGAATTAGTTCAAAGGTCATGCAAGTTCATCTTATATGAAAGAGGACTTCAAAAGAAACAAAATAGTGAATAAAGCATTCCCCAAACTGATTCTGTTAAGGAGATATTCAAGTTTAAAGTTTGGTATCATTTGTATGGAAATGACTGAAATCAGACTAGATGTGATGTCATAGCCTCAGATTCCTCAAAGTCTTTATGTATTCCATCATATTTTGTCCTGCAATTTTGTGATGATATAATAAACCATGGGATATGTCAAAAAATAAAACTGAATCTAGGAAGGGTATTTATAATATACCACCTAGAAAGAAGTTTGAAGTAAAATAATTTAAACAGTGAAAAAATTAAATAAACTTTCTATAAAATACATAAAGACTTTGAGGAATCTGAGGCTGTGACATCACAAATTGTCTGATTTCAGTCGTTTCTACTGAATTGATACCAAACTCTAAACTTGAATATCTCCTTAATGGAATACGATTTTTGAATGCTGTCTTCACCATTTTGTTTCTTTTGTGAAGTCCTTTTTCATATAAGATGAACAGGCTTGACCACTGAACTAAGTTTAAGGCATTAAGGGCAAACTGACTTAGGCCTACTTTGGAAATACATGTTAAGCCCTTACCTACGAAGCCTAGTAACGTTAGTACAACTTTACAAGTTATGCAAAAATATTGGTGATCAAATATATTTTGGCACTCTTTTGATCAAAATTGAAAGAAAATAACATAAAATGCTTTGAATGTACAAAATTTGTACATGGAAAATGTAATTGCAAATTGTTCTGCAATCCTAGAAACTTAAAATATGGGACAATTAAGAAAATATAGAATAAAAAACACTTTTTTCCTTGGAACTGGTCCACATAACTCAACGTTAGAAAAGAAAATGACTGTGACGAAACGGGCAACATTCATTAAAATAATCTGAAAACAACACTTACATTCCATCATTCAGGCCAATATGATTATGAGCTTTCCTTTATAATCCTTTTCAGTCCAAAAAATCCATTTCTCATCTCAGAACATTCCCAGCCAATATTGCCAGGTCTGGTGTCGCTCGATACGACAATTTTTGACAACATAGGCCCCAATACTGCATGCAGTATATCAGATATGCAATTTATGCAGCAGTGCAGTACAGTAACGTTACACCACAGAATGCATGCAGTACATAAATGCGAGTACACGCACAGTCTAGTCTCTGGTGTCACTCAATGCAATGTGTAGGCCTATACCGCTACATTAGTGATAGTTCAGGTCAGCGTTGAGTGACTAAGGTCAGCGAAATAGACTTCTGTCAGGTGTTTTCTTCAATATTTCACCTCAATTTTTTGAGGTTAATTTTGAATAACTGGAGAACTTAGTTTCTTTATCCCAAACGTGGCAGATGTCATTTAATGTTTATAAATGCAAAGTTATTCATTTAAGTCAGAACAATTTGGCTTTTGATTACTACATGAAAGGTCAAGAAAGGGATCTAGGTGTTGTCATTACTAGTAATCTGAAGCCTTCTAAACAGTGTGCTTTAGCAGCTGACAGGGCAAATGTGATGCTTGGTTTGATTAGAAGATTTTTTTGTTATCTTGGTAGAGAGGTTGTCCTTAATTTGTATAAGCAGTTAGTCAGGCCTCACTTTGAGTACGCTTTTCAGGCTTGGAATCCCTTTTATAAGAATAAGTTCATTTTGGAGCAGGTTCAGCGAAGAGCCACTAGACTGTTTCCCGAAGTAAGTAAGGATCTCTCTTATGGATCTAGGTTGCGAATTCTTGGTTTGACCACCCTTAAGTTGAGAAGAGTACGTGCCGATATGATTAAGGTTTTTAAATTCGTACCTGGTAGTGATGCTTTGACTTCCTGCAATTTGTTGCATGTTTCAGCTAATCCTCATGTGACACGTTGTAACACTTTGAAGTTGACCAAAGAGTTCTCACAGATAGATATTCGGCGTTTTAGCTTTTTGCAAAGAGTTGTTAATGAGTGAAATGGTTTGCCTGAGTGAGTAATTAGCTCCAATTCTGTTCACAATTTCAAATTCAACATTATTAAGTTCTTTACTAACTGTGAGTGTCTTTTTATTTATTTTTCATTTATTATTATTTTATTTTTATTTTTGTGTGTGGTAGTGGTGGTTTTAGTTTGGGTTTTTTGTTGGGTGATGTACCCGTCTTAGCCCGTCATCTTATCATGTTATGTTTCTATCTATTTTACAAGCCGTAGCTTCTGTATCTCTGTAACTTTTCTTCAACAGTTTAATTTTTTTTTTTTTTTTTTATTTTTTTTGGTAAGAAATGCTGCCACACTGCTTAGGCAGTTAGGAGCAGAGCCGTAATTCTCGTTCATAATCATAAAGTGGGCGAAAATGAGGCCACATTTTTCCTCTACAAAGTAGGGGACAGTGTTTATGGTCCTGTCAGAAGCAGGGGTAGGTTTCCCTTTCCCTGACTCTCTGAGATGATTTCACTTTCCCTTTCTAATCGAAGAAATTTACCAGGAATTTGAAGAAGATAGTCCGAAATTGCCCGAAAACTGAACAAAATTGCTCAAAAATTAGAACAAAATTGCCCCAAAATAAAAAATAAAGGAAATTTTCCAAAGAGCTCCTTGAAAAATAAATGAGAGCAAAAGAATGTAAATATTTTTTTAAAAATATTTTTTATAAGGGGGGACCTAGCCAGAATTGAACTTTAAACCTTTCAGCCCCCTCCCTCAGGAAAAATCCTTCTTACGCCTATATTCAAAAGGGTGGGGTGGAAGAGGGACTCAAGGCTGCAAGAAGGTCATACCCAAAAGTGGAAAAAAAAAGTCTTATTATTTTTCCACACTTAATGTGTACAATTGACAACTTCTCAAAGACCAGTTAGTCATGCATGCATGTAAGCCCTCTCTAAACCCGCCATGCATGACTTCGAGAAATCGCATGTCCGTAAATCAAATATTCAAATGAATCCTTATAACTGAGCATAATATCATCAAACCACAGTCCAAAACGAACTGGCTCAAAGTCTAACACTAGATCTTTTCTTACGGTACATCTGTCCATTTGCCAGTTTGCGAATAAATATGCCACTCAGCTTGTTTTCTTTTTTTTTTTCAACCGTAAATGGTGGGAGGCGACAGAAGGAATGGATAACTTGTTGAGCCGTGCATCGGACCTTATGGTGAGGTTATGCCTCTGGTGTGCTGACAAAAAAAAAAATCTTTTTTTTTTCTTCAAAACAGACTCTTTTTGTGGTTAACCCATTGTATTTGGCACCCCTTTTCATCTTATTTTTAGATGTGTTGTGTGTGTGTGTTTGTATGTGTGTGCGTCGGCGGCGGCGGCCTGTGTGTGTTTGTGTGCGGGGGAAATAATTCCCCTTGATTACGTGCTTGTTCGAGTTACGTCGTTGCCAGAAATTATAGGGCTGAGGGGTGCCGAACTTTCCAAGAAATACAAATAAATATAGGAATCGGGGGTAGAGGCTAAAGAAAATTACATGCATGTTAAGGTTATGTTTTGAGTCTTTTGACAACGGTAATGTCGTATTTCACTCATCCACGGTAGAAATACCACTACAAATTGAGGGCAGCAAATCTAAAGTAGATGTGCGCGATTTGGAAAAAAATAAGCTGTCTCCATAAGCTGGCTATACTACTACGCAACGGTCTAGACCTCAAATTGAAAGACGTAAAGGTAAGCTTGGATCCGAATTCATGTAATGCCCATGCGTAAAGGTTAAAGAACATCTAATTCAGAACAGGAGAAAAAAGGGAGGAGGAGGGGGGGGGGGTTAGCCCCTAAAAGCAAATCTTAAGACGTTCACCATATCGTTGTCCAAATTTGAATATTATTGGTTCAATTGAATATTTTTCAGATTTTAGTCCCAAATTATGTCTTTGATATTTCAATAAATATATATTTATGGCTTTGACAAAATTGACGGGATTGCAGAATTTTTAGGGGGCCCTTCATCCGCAGTAGATCCTTAGACATGCCACTACATCATGGGGACAATTGCCTGCATAATATTCATTACTTTTACTAGCCCCAATTTAATGTGTGCGTATTTCCTCCAACCCCTATCCCCTACATCAATGCAACTATTTGGTTATATTCGATTATCAAAATGTATGGTCGTAACCAAGGGAGGGAGCTACAATCTTGGACAAAACTCGTTGGGACACCCCCGTTTCCCCGTTCAATGTTGGTGAAATGAGTGGGAAATGTTGATCAATTGCTATGTCTCTGTGTTTCCTAGTGATTTTTTTGATAAGACTGCAAAGGAGAGCGGGGGGGGCAGGGGGGTAAAATAGCTGTACATAATAATTTGAAATAACATGCCAACTTTCCGGTAAGTGTCCCAACAGTTTTGTTCAAGATTGTCTGAGAAATGTCATTAAGTAAAAATATCGTAAATGTCAATGGAAAAATAGGGAAGTCATAATATCTATCGACAAAAAGACATTCAATTGTTTCGAGAATTCAGGACAATACAATAAAAGGCATTAACTTATCTTGGACTGTGCTATCTTAAGTAGATAGGAAATATGTGCTTTATTCTTTATTCTATCAAAAATAAATCTTGTATTTGCAACCCATTTTTTCATAGTTTTTTATTCTTGACCACTGCATTGTTCTGCGCATTTTGGATTGCAAGGGAAATGATGACAGTTAGGGTTGGGAATAGAGGATGGGGTGGGGGGGGGGGGGGGAGTGGCTGAGATGGAGACTGAAATGATGGCACTTAGGTGAAGAGTATTCCAGGGTTTTTTCTTTAGATTTTAGCATGTAAACAAAAAGTAGTTTCGACATGCTCATATTGCTATTCTAATCTTATTATGAAAATACCGTACAAGAAGAATAGGGGAAAAAAGTAATAGTTGAATAAAATTTGATGAAATAAAAGAAGTATGACACGATTTGTAAATAACAAAAATTGTTAGATTCCATATTTAAATTAGACGTGCGTTACACTCTAGCCTTAGCTAACCGATTTGCCAAATTTGTAATGGATAATTTTGTCTTTAATTTGAAGAAAGTAAAGCGAATTTATACGTTTCCCGTATTGAAGTTGTGGTGACTAGAAATTGACAAAGTAAAAATAATCGGATAACGTTCATACACAAATTGAAAACAGATTTTCTTCTTAAGATAAAGATGGTGTCAAACGTTTTACCACATAATATAGAAAGTCTCATTAAATACAGTGATCTTCATTCTGTTTTCATGGTAAAACGTTGGGTGGCGCTGGTTGAGTGAAATAATGTAGCTTCAATTAACTTTCAGGTGCCAAATTCTCACCTTGCCTCCCCTTTATCGACGGACCCAAACTTCCAACTATCCACATACTTTAAAAATCCCCTCAAATGTTCAGCAAAACACACTTGCATTTCCCCCACACTTTTTTTCAGACAATCTTCGCCAAAACACGTTGGGACACTCCCGTTCAATGTTGATAAAATGAGTGGAAAATGTTGATAATTGCTTTCTCTGTGTTTCCTAGTGAATATTTTGACAACACTGCAAAGGAGAGCGGGACGGATTGGAGAGGGGGAAGGGAATGGGGAGGGAGCTGTATATAATTATTTAAAATAACATGCCAACTTTCTGGTAAGTGTCCCAACAGTTTTGTCTACGATTGTAGATCAAGTGAACGAAACCCCTCTTTGAGAAGTTGCCCCTCGGATCTTCCAATTTCTGAACCACTTTCTGTGTATTTCCTAAAGCAAATGTAAAACTAGAATATAAGCACTCTGTAAAGCGCATACCTCCAGCAATTGCCCCATTGCAATTCCAACATATCTAGAATAGTTTTAGACTTCATTCTATTCCCATACCATATAATCTACTGTACCTCAAAAATCTATAGGCCCACCAAGATTCATCCTCAAAATTTGATCTGCGCTGATTATTTGCATTCTGAACACTTGAAGATTACTTTCTGACTGATTTCTTCCAAGGCTATATAATTGTTTTCAGCATAGGCCTACGGAACCTTTTTCATTTAGGGGTGGGGGAGAGGGATGGGGAGGGGAGAGCTGAGCCGGTCATTTTGCCCCAGAATTTGCCAATTTCTTTTGCCGAAATTGCCCGATTTTGCCAATTTTCTGCCCCCCCCCCCCCTCTCTTGACCGTACGTCTATGGTTTTCAGTTTCATTCAGGCTAAGCATTTATTGTTTGAGTTCCTTTCAGTTAAGAGTCATCATCATCACTGATCACTCGGCAAGTTGCAACATGAACATTCGTTGAATGGTATGTGCGCAATATAAGTCTTATTATTATTATTATTATTATTATTATTATTATTATTATTATTATTATTATTATTATTATTATTATTATTATTATTATTATTATTATTATTATTATTATTATTATTATTATTATTATTATTATTATTATTATCATTATTATTATTATTATCATTATTATTATTATCATTATTATTATTATTATTATCATTATTATTATTATTGTTCTTGTTCTTGTTGTTATCATTATTCTTGTTGTTGTTGATGTTGCTATTGCTGTTGTTGTTATCATTATTATTATTATTATTGTGCTGGTTGTGATTACTCTAATAAAATTAACATTTGGGGCCTGCGGTCCGAGGTAGAAATGTGTTGCCTTATGTAATGCGCAGGGACGTACAGGGCATGGGCATAGCTTAAGGAAAACATAACTTTATTTCGTCGGGTAAAACATGGTATGAGAATAGAAATGGTAGGAAAATTAAATTAGAATACTTTGAAAAAGATTTGGAAACTTAATCATGTTTCTTATTTTTATGACCTTAAGAGAGGACGGGGGAGGGAGATGGGGGGTATGTCACACAGTGAATAAGTAGGAAAACAAATTGGTCAACACCTGTATTTTGCCGATTACATAATAAGTTATCTCTGCTATTCCGTATGCAAATGAGGTGGTTTAAAACCAATTTGTTTTCCCACTTACTCACTGTGTGACATATGTTTTAACTGGGTGACCTTTTCAAACAGTCTAACTTCGCTTTACGATTCCATAATCTGTGACATTTGCGAGTTACTGACGAAAAGTTATACCGACTCTCTTAGAGTCGCGGGGGCACTGATATTAGTCCGGCAGAGATGTGAAATATCGAATGTATTATTTAAATTATAGATATTTTTGAATCAAATGCCCTATCTGGGCTTTAAATGATGCTGACAACATCATATTTAAGTTTACACTTACACTTATATGGCGCATTATCTAAATAACTTTTTCTAATGCGCCTTACAAAATATGCATATAAAGAAAATGGATACAAATGTGTAAAAAGATAAGCATGAAATATAAAGAAAACTAAGTACAAGAAAATTATGAAGAGGACTTGAAAGCACAATTAAATAAGTGAGTCTTAAGCAAGGTGTGGAATTGTTTAAGGAATTGAGCAGATTTGATTGAAAGAGGTAAGTCATTTCAAAGTTTTGGGCCAAATATTTGCAGAGAGCGATCGCCTTATGTAAGTTTACTTTTGGGAACATAAAGGATGAGGTGGTTTTGAGAGCGAAGGCGGTAACTAGTTTGTTTATAATGAAACATTTTGGTCAGATATAACGGGGCCATGTTATGAAGGGATTTTAAAATGAGTACTAAAATCTTAAATTTAATTCAATAAGAGACAGGTAGACAATAAAGATTTTGCAGTAGATAAAGTGATAGAGTGAAACGATTGCTTCGTATGACGAGCCTTGCAGCATAATTCTGAACACGCTGCAACTGTTTCACTGTAACACCTGGCACCCCTGCAAGAAGGACATTGCAATAATCTATGCAGCTATGCACAAGTACATTTACAAGTGGTATTGCAGAGCTTCTGTCCAGAAACTTCATGCACCTTCTAATGTTAAATAAATGGCAAAATGCACTTTTGCATTTGTGATTGACATGGTCAGCCATTGTCATACCTTGATCTAATCAAGCGCCCAAATATTTGACAGTGAAAGATAATTTTACACTGTCGTTACCAATAGCAATACTGCCAATATTTAATTTTGTTAGTTGGTTATTGGATCTAAAATTAATGACTTCATTTTTTGAATGTTCATTTTCAGTTTGTTGTATATCATCCAATCTTTCACCATTTACAAACAACCTTCAATTTCAGCTATGACTGAGATCACATTTGATGGATCATTAGCATTGAATGACACGTGTAAGCTGTGGTCATCAGCATAACCATGAATACTGGGAGAAACGCTATCAAAGCATCAAAAATAGAAGATGCATACCATGTGAATAAGAGGGGTCCACAACAAGAGCCCTGAGGCACACCAAATTCTACATCAAATGCCCTCGATTTAGCAGTGCTGATAAGGATTTTTTGTTTCCTTTGAACTAAATAGGATTCAAACCAACCTAAGACGGTTCCATCAATGCCAAAACGCTTATTTAAGGTTTTGAGAAGCACACCATGATCAATTGTGTCGAATGCCGCACATAAGTCAAGGAGTACTAGAATGACACATTTTTGTTTGTCTAGTTGCAGCAGTATGTCCGACTGAAATTTAGCTAAAGCAGTTTCTGTGCTATGGAATGGGCGAAACCCCGATTGACAGGAAGGTAATAAGTCATGCGGCTGACTATGCTTAATCATTTGTTCAACAACAGCACGCTCAACTGACTATTTTAGACAAGAAAGTAAGATTGCTTAATGGTCAATAGTTATTATATGTTACATCAAGCCCTTGTTCTTTCAGTAATGGCTTTACTACAGCTTCTTTCCGTTGCTTAGGGAATTTCCCTTGTTGCAAAGAAAGATTAACCAGTTTAGTAAGAGTTGGAAGGAAAACATTGATATTTTCCTTTAATAACCAAGTGGGTAGTGGGTCGAGGATGCACTGAGTAGATTTTGCTTTTAGTATCAGATTTTGTACATCCTCCTCTGTCAAGAACTGAAATGAAGTCCATATGGGAACATTTCTCCAGAACTCAAAGGGTGTGATCACAACCTCTCTATCCAGCTCATGTCTAATCTTGGCAATTTTTGCAACAAAGAACTCGCCAAATTCTGAGGCAAGATGAGAAGCATCATTGTGAGGAGGTAGTGGCAACCTCTCTATCCAGCTCATGTCTAATCTTGCCATTTTTTGCAACAAAGAAATCGCCAAATTCTGAGGCAAGATGAGAAGCATCATTGTGAGGAGGTAGTGGGGTGATGGGTTTTCGATCAAGCAGAGTGTCCATGATTCTAAAAAGTTTCTTTTGATCCCCATTTGTTTCAGCAATAGCATTAGAGTAGAATTGATGTCTGGCATTATTCAACTCGGTTGTGTAGATGTCACGCTTTTCTTTGTAAGTAATCCAGCTAACTTTAGATTTTGAATAGCGCCAAATCTTTTCCGCTTTGCGTTTCTCTCTTTTTAGATCCTTGATCTGATCATTGTACCAGGGTATTTTTGGACGAGTTACCAATGTTTTTACATGTTTAGGTGCATGATTGTCGATTACTTGTCTTATACATGAGTCATACATGCAGGCCGCCTCTTCAACATCCTCAATTTCAGACATTGAAGCAAAGCTTTTAGACAAATCCAATTGAAATTGAAATGTTGGAGGGAATATGGTTTTGAATTTTCTGTAAACAATTGTATTTTCATGAAGTTTTGGTTTAGGGAATCTTAGGAAAGTTGAAATGAAACAATGATCTGATATGTACAAATCTGATGTAGGGATAACTGGAGTTCAATATTTGAGCGTGTCATAAATAGGTCTAAAGTGTGACCACTGATATGAGTAGGAGTGACAACATATTGTTCAAGGCACATACTTTGGAGTAGGGTACAAAGTTTCACTTGGTCATGATTCAGTTTGTCTTCAAAATGAATGTTAAAATCCCCTGTAATTAAAACAGGCTCATTTGTATCAAGGAACTGTTCAAGTACCGTACATCACTAAACTCTTCAAAAAATACATTACAAGAAACTGGGTGATTTGTTGAATAAGGTGGGCGGTAAACAATTAGTAGTTTAAATCTATGATTGTCTGAGTTTATATCCCATATTGAAAAATCAAAAGAGTTACATTCTCCTGATGAAGTCAATCTCACAGTAAAAGATTTCATGAAGATGAGAGCTGTTCCTCCACATCTTATAATGGATTTCCGAGGAACATCAATGAAATTGTATCCTGTAGATTTTAGTTCAGCTCTTTTAGCATCATCATCAACTGTCATCCAACTTTCAGTAACAGCACAAATATCAATATTGTTATCAATTATATAATCCATAACAGATGATATTTTATTTCTCAATGAACATGGGCTGATGTGAGCAATATGTAGGCCGAAGTTGGTAGGAATGGTATAAGGTTGTATTGATATTACATGTAGATTTTCTTGACTTGCAGCACGCTTTGATCTAATAGTATCTACATGTACTCTTAGATGTATGACAACATCAATAGGACTCTGTTCAGATACTAAAATTCTATTCTTCAGTTTTCTGGTACCACCGCGAGTGCCCCTTTTTGAAGCTTGGATTCCGAGACTTTTTATAAGCATCAAGGTATGAGCAGATATGTCACATGAGCAATGTGTACGAATGTTCAAAAGTTCGTGTTTATGATAGGCATAGGCATTAGCATAGTTGTGTACATTTTCGACATTGCTATAATCTGGGCCTGGATTAAGTTCTATGTCACCACATTGTAAAATTTCAGCTTAAAAAGACACACAGGAATTTGGATAAAGTGAAATGGGGAAATGCTGAAATCCTTTGTGAACAAAAGATTTACGCTTAACAGTTGAATGAGGGGAACAGAACTGGATGCTAGCTCCTGTAGTAATCCTGATTGACAGCAACAAGATAACCACTGACAGTGACAGATTTTTCAGCTTTATTGAGTGGGGTTCCATTGTTATGCAGTAATCCAAATTGATTTGAGTATAGAAAAAAGCAGTAGGGCACTAGCAATCCTCATGAATTGGGTTATGAAATGGAAATATAAACCAAAAATTAATCAAAGATATCACAAAAATATAATACACTGCAGTAGAAATAAGTTGTCCAATGAAATCAGCACAAAAAACACTGCGAGATGATACAAAATTCAAAGAGAAACACAAGATGAAAACAGGTGAAAATGATGAAAACTTGAGAGCAAAGTAAGTTGTGTGGTAGCCTGTTAGGCGCTCAGATTAACAAATTTGGGGGCCCGACGAGAGAGATGTAAAATGTCGGGTGCACTATTTAGATCAGAGAATGATCGGAAGGTGGTGGGGACCAGGAAAAAATGTCAAGGGGGTCAGGCCAAACCAAATCAAAGATGATGTGATAATGTTTATGAGCAGTTTTGTCATCAGGGTGCACAAAGCCGTACGAGACCATCTTAT
>JAIGNY010000410.1:1350000-1380000 GCA_020152595.1 Chiridota heheva
GCCCAAACTAACACCATCACCACAAACAAAAAAAAAAATCAAAGACGCCCAGAGTTAGTAAAGAAATTATCAATGTTGACCTTCAAATTATAAACAGAATTGAAGCTAACTACCCACTCAGGCAAAACATTCTACTCATTAACAACTCTTTGTGAAAAGTTAAAACGCCGAATATCTATTTATGATAACTCTTTGGTCAACTTCAAACTGTTACACGTGTCACGTGAGGATTATCTGAAAGATGCAAGAAATAACAGGAAGTCAAAGCATCAGTACCAGATAGGAACTTAAAAACCTGAATCACATAGCCACGTACTCTTCTCAACTCTAGCGTGGTCAAACCAAGAATTCGCAACCTAGATCCATGAGAGAGATTCCATATTTCGGGAATAAGTCTAGTGGCTCTTCGCTGAACCTGCTCTAGAATGAACTTATCCTTCTCATAAAAGGGACTCCAAGCCTGTATAGCATACTCAAGGTGAGGCCTGACTAACTGCTTATACAAATTAAGAACAACCCTTTCTACCAAAAAAATAAAAAAAATTCTTTTAATCAAACCAAGCATCCTATTTGCCCTTGCAGCTGCTAAAGCACACTGTTTGGAAGGCTTCAAATTGCTAGTAATGACAACACCTAGATCCCTTTCTTGATCAACACAACCAAGATTTAAAGCATTCATGTAGTGATCAAAAGCCAAATTGGCAGTAAAAACAGTGAGTGTGTTGTTCAACATACCAAAAAACTCAAATTTTCCAAATATGGGAAATATGTTTTAATGACGTCACAAAAGGAACGTAGTGACAATGCCTTTTTATATACTTTTCTTAAGGTGGCTATGTCCGAGTCCGTTCTTATTTTAAAACTGATAAACACCTTGATTTAGGTGAAAATTTGACTTCTGACGTAAATGAAAAAATATGCATAATAAACTTTAATGTTAGCTTGTATTTTTTGTATATGAAACATCGTGACGTCACAGATTATTCAAAAAACCAGCATTAAGTTACACAAAATGCGCCAATCAGTATCCGTAATTATGCTGAAATTAAATGAAAGATATATTTTTTTAAATATACGAAGAATACGATTTAACTTTGATACAGACCATAGGACTGTCAGACTTATATTTTTCATGAGTACGAGTAGGCCTAAAGTGGTCATCATTCCGAACACGTACTATACTTGCAATCTAAATTTGCTGAGTACGAGTACAAAAACTGTACAACCAGGTGATTTGCATGTGGAAATTAAAGATAAATTGAAAAAGCCTTCTTACTTCTTTCCCTGTTGTGACTTTTTTTTTTTTTTTTTGCTTCTCGCCCTTTTGGGGC
The DNA here is from genome assembly GCA_020152595.1 of Chiridota heheva. Classification (NCBI taxonomy): domain Eukaryota; kingdom Metazoa; phylum Echinodermata; class Holothuroidea; order Apodida; family Chiridotidae; genus Chiridota; species Chiridota heheva. Next base: position 1,351,332 of record JAIGNY010000410.1, read on the forward strand.
CAAGCTTTTTCCAGTTATTGCACATTTTTTACGCTTCCAATAGTCTTGGCCCTTTTTGGTGATTTTGACTTGTCTTTCTCCCTTTATGTAGACCTATACATAAAATTGAAATGATCTTCTTACCTTGTTTGTCTTACATACCCTCATATATCTAGGTTTTCTTCCTCAACCTTTGCAGAATTGAGAAAACTTACTCCACGAAATTACCCACATCCAATTAAAGATCTTAAGCCATGGCGTCTGCAGTTGCATCATTTGGATTCACAGTTTGTTTTGCAGGCATACCTGATGACCTTTAGTATGTCTTCCGGCGCTACTGGGAGAAGTGGTTTTATTGGTACAAAACGCCTTTCTTTGATTGACCATCCATATTCTTTTGGGTTTGATAACCTTGTACTGTTAATCCACTTTTGGCTCTGAAAGTATGTACGAAGACTGTGATGCGCAGCGTGCTGCTGAAGTGGGTGGCAAGTTTGTGGTTGGACCGCTGATCGATTGGTCATGGCTTTTATTGTGAACCTCCTAAATCTGAGGTGATTCAAATCTTCTCCGACATCACCATTGTACAGTGAACTTATCACATATTCACCAGCGCGGATTATGTCCTCTTTGGAAGAATCCTCCAGGAACATCTTTGCATTAACCTTCAGACTTACATCAGACATTGCCTTTTGGAGGACATTAACCTTCCTAATGCCATGTAGTAGGCGTGATGTCGTGTCATATCCCGTTATTGCATTTAAAAAAGGCAAGAGCTGACAGAGTTGCTCTCCGAGTAGGGATTTCGTATGCTTGATGTTCCATAGTTTCACATGTTTTGCTTTGTCACTTCAGAAAAAAAAAATGGCATTTGAATTCATATCAGCATGAAAACAGAGTAATATTAGAAGATCAGTATCTTCCTCAATTACCACCCTTGGCTTTGATGTTGCGCAAGTTACAGCGGTTTGCACGATCAGGAGGTCTGCATCTTCCTCGGCATTCGGCATGGCGGATACTGAGACTCCTCTCCTGCATCTTCCTACTAAGCATGTGAATGGAGTCCTGTTTGTTGTTTTCATTGTTTAAGAATTTTTTTTATATTTTATTTTATCGAAATGTGATATCTTTACTAAATTTGACCCTTGTACCACACAATTCTTTCGTTCGTCGAACATGAGCGGTGTCTTTTGTCGATGGACCACAAGAATAACCATCAAATACAACGATGGCATTCGTATACCTCTGACGAATGTAGTTAATATACATATCACATAACGACGAAAATGATGCTCCCTGTGTCCAGGGAAAGCGTTGTAGAAATAAACCCCCATCTATCACGTAAAAGGAGTCGCTGATTGGTGGTTGTTGTTTGTTTTGTTCCCCTATGGCCCAGATTGCTCCAGCAAGAGCTGTTTTTTTTTTAGCTTCTTTCATCAGACCTGATTTATTAAAACAAAGATGCAGGATAGCCGCACAATTCATATGAGAAAAGCTGTTCCTTCAAGTCAAAATGTATATTACTAACTGCGATGAGACGTTGGAACAATAGATGTGGGTCGACTTCAATTAAGCTCCCATCAATTTTCACAGATGTTGTCGAACTGAGTGTAACTGCTTGGAGACATCGTTTGAACGAAAACAGCCAACCATGTTATGTACAATTTGTTCTCCTATTTCCTTCGCATTGTTGACATTCACACTTGCATCAGCAACTAATCCTGTTTCAATGTTGCGCAATGAGGAATGAGGAAAAATCATCATGTCTTTGTGATCGCTTTGAATCCTTGCCCCTGTTGCCTGTACATTCCTTGTGTTGCTCGCTTGTGGTGTAGTTGACCATACATACATCTTGCCCTGTACATTCCTTGTGTTGCTCGCTTGTGGTGTAGTTGACCATACATACATCTTGCATGGCCTTGTTTATTTCGGCGTAGGCTGGCATTGATAAAACCCACTGAGCTCGCTGGTTTTCTGTCATTCCACGTCCACGAGTTAGACCCCCAGTTGTCATTAAGCTTCTCATCAAAACTTGCTCTATTACAAGGTCCGTGGATAGACCAGCCCAAAATCGGTCACTACGGCGGACGACATGATTGCCTGACATAAATAGGCAGAATACATCCAAGTAATCCTTTTAAAGATTTTGCATTAGCTGAAGGTATATATATATATATATATATATATATATATATATATATATATATATATATATATATATATATATATATATATATATATATATATATATATATATATATATATATATATATATATATATATATATATATATATATATATATATATATATATATATATATAAATATATATATATATATATATATATATATATATATATATATATATATATATATATATATATATATATATATATATATATATATATATATATATATATATATATATATATATATATATATATATATATATATATATATATATATATATATATATATATATATATATATATATATATATATATATATATATATATATATATATGCCGACTTCAAATAATGATTGTGTCCTGCAGCAGCAAAAAATGGTAGCATCTCTTTAACACATGTCAAGTTAAGTTTCAAATTTCCTGTGCGCTCAGCTTTTATGAATTTACACAACAGGTCCACCATATCCAAGTAAAGTAGCCAAAGCCTCGCAGTGCGGGATTTGTTGAAGTTACGCATTCCTTTCCTAAATGCTTCTTCTACATTGGTGAAGATGTTATTTCTACAAACCTTAGTTACTGACGCTTCACCACTAAAAAGGGAGTCATATAGTCCATCTAGTGTAATCAATAGGTCACCTTCTGTGTGCATGTAAACAAACACAGCTGATCACTTTGTTTCCACTCTAATGCGGGGTGAATACGCGCGGTTGTTATTGTGTGTTTATGTGAATAAAGAATGGTGTCATATTAATAACATTTCAATAAAGTTTAAATCATGTTCCCCAACTTCAGAAATTCTTATTTTGGGACTCCGCCCTTATTACCTACCGCGGGAATTTTTACATGTTGTGCTTACGGCAGTTTACATTCCAAACAGTTCTGTTGCCAAGGAAGCGGCATTAGAGATCAATCAAGCATTGAATGACATTGAAGCTTCTTCACCTGATGCATTATTCCTAATCACTGGAGACTTTAACCGTTGTAAACTCTTGAAAAGCGGTATTCAATATTATCAACATGTTGATTGTGCCACCCGTGATACAGCTACCCTGGACCTTTGTTTATTCAAATGTGAAACATGCATACGCTGCCACTCAATTGCCTCCTCTTGGACAATCTGATCATAACCTTGTCATTCTGCAACCAAATTACATCCCTATTGTTCAGAGACAAAAGCCCAAAGTTATCCAGACAAAAGAGTGGACAACTAAAGCAGTCAACAATCTCCAGAGTGCTTTTGATTCTACCGACTGAGATGTTTTTGTAGATTCCAGTAATGACGTCAATGAGTTAACTGAGACTGTAGTGGAGTATGTTAACTTCTGTACGAATCTCTGCATCCCAACAAAGGAGGTTAAAATCTATGCAAACAATAAACCATGGATCACTAAACGTATTAAAGGGATTATAAATCGGAAGAAACAGGTGTTTGGTCGAGGAGATTCAAACGAGCGATTGCAGATTCAAAGAGAACTTCGAAGCGAAATCCGCAAGGAAAAAACAATATACAAAGAAAAGGTAGAGTCCCACTTCAAAGAGAATAATATGAAGAAAGTTTGGAATGGCATGAAGCTCATGAGTGGATACACTGCCAGAAATGCATCTAATGATTCAGGATCCACAACAAACAATTCATTAGAATATGTGAATGAACTGAACAATTTTACAACAGATTTGATTGCCATGATTTCAGTGATACCATATCACGTATGAAAGTAAATCTCGAAGGGGGCACTGATGAGGGTTGCTTTATTTGCACAGAGGAGGAGGTACGGAATGAATTTCGTAACCTTGTACCCTCCAAATCACCAGGCCCGGATGATATTTCTCCTCGATTACTTAAATTATGTAGTGATCAACTCTGTAGTATTTTCTGTAAGATTTTTAATATGTCTTTTCAATCAGGTATTGTTCCCACATTTTGGAAAACATCATGCATTGTCCCAGTGCCTAAGAAACCCAAGGTGTCATGCATGAATGACCTCAGACCCGTAGCGCTTACTTCCGTTGCATTCAAATCTTGTGAACGCTTGGCACTGTCACAACTCAAGAAGCATGTGAACGATTTCATTGATCCATATCAATTTGCCTACCGTAACAATAGAAGTCCCGAGGACGCTATCCTGGTAGCTCTGAATGAGGTTTCATCTCATCTAGATACCAGAGCGTTTGCAGAGAAACAAGAGGCTAATCAACCGACAAAAAATGCCAGTAATTCAGCTAGAATTACGTTTTTTGACTTTTCGTCGGCATTCAATACAATTCAGCCTCACTTGTTGGCATCTAAACTCCAAACCATGGATGTTCCCATGTCAATTATTTATTGGATACTGAACTATCTTACTTCTCGTCCGCAGTATGTAAGGTTGAATCCACATACCTCGGGCACTGTCATTTCAAATACAGAAGCACCACAAGGCACTGTACTAGCACCTTTTCTTTTTAGCTTGTACACCTATGATTGCCAGGCAGTGACCGAGTCATGTTCTATCGTCAAATTTGCTGACGATACAGCTCTGATTGGGCTTGTCACAAATGACGATGACTCACATTACCGAAGTGAAATCAGCAATTTTGTAAGCTATTGTGACCAAAACTTCCTTATCCTGAATGTCAGCAAAACAAAAGAGATGGTTATTGATTTTAGACAGCATTGTAATCCTCCTGACTCAATTACAATTGCTGACTCTGAGGTTGAGCGTGTGCAATCTTACAAGTATTTAGGTGTAGTAATCAACAATAAACTCACTTGGTCAGACAATACAGATGCCATAATGTCAAAACTCAACTCTCACCTATATTGCCTCAGAAAACTGAAATCTTTCCACGTCGACAGTAACATTTTACAACTTTTTTATCGTTCCGTTTTTACATCTGTTTTTAACTATTGCATCGTTTGCTGGGGTGGTTGTGCCTCCAAGCATGACACCTATAGAATCAATTCTGTCATCAAAAGAGCGAGTCGACTTTTCAATGAAAGCAATTTACCAAATATAGACTCATTCTACCACTCCAGTCTCGATCGCAAACTTAAGTCCCTCCTCGCGGACACCAACCATCCATTACACAATGAATTTATGAATAGGTTGATTGCCAGGAGTGGTAGAATGAGGCTTCCAGCTATCGCCACAAATCGTTTTAGAAATTCCTTTGTGCCATAAGCCATTTCCTTTCATAATGCCAACCACTCCAGATAGTCCATGTGCATAATTTCATATGCATTTTTCTATTTTATTATTTTCATCATTGTATATATTTACTCTTTTATCTTTTAAATGTTTTTAGCTTTTTACTCATTTCATTTTATGTATCATGATTGTATCTTGCGAGCTGAAATTGCCCAGTTTCTGGTGCTTAATAAAGTTGATTGTATTGTATTGTATTGTATTGTCTGATGACCTCAGGTCACATTAACAAGCAAGTGAATGCGGTCTTATGACCTCAGGTCACATTTCCAACCAAGTGAATATGAAGACCGAGAGCCGAAACTTCTGTACAAAAAATCGTGATGCATTTATGGACGCCATACCTGTTCCAGCATGGTCAACTATGTGAGGCAGGTGGACAGTGCATGCGTAACGGACCGAGTGATAGCGTACAGGCTTGGCTGGGCGGAGAAAACGACAAGATACGATAGAAAGTGAGTTTTAAAAATATTTTTCATTACACTGAAAATTGCTGTTAAACATTTCCGTTTAGATTAAATGGCGTGGCACAGACATGAAAACCAGCCAAGTTTTTCTTAAAGATTTTTCATTTTTTTGGAGGACGTGAACCATTATCATTGAAAACAAAAGTAATAAATCACAGAATTAACGTTAAATCATTTTGTCACTAACTTTAGGCCTAACACTTGCGTTGTTCCAGTTGTGCAAGATAATCTAAAATTAGTTTGGCATAACTTTCAGACGTTGGCATGATTTCACCTTAAAATAAGTCTGTTTTTACTCATTATACATGTGTATGAAGAATTTGAATCGATTTTTGGCCAAATCTCGAACATGCCACATCGCTGGTCCTAAGAAATTTTGAGGTAGGCCAAGGCTAACGTTAATGTTAGACGTACTCTGGGGATATTTCCACCACCGGCGGCGGGCGTAGGCCTATACTATACCTAGGTTAAATGTCAATTTAGACAAAAATGACAACTTTTTGGTCTTAAGTGGAATAAATCAATTAAAAAAAAAAATAGTTACTGTTAGGGCTATTACAAAATCCCTAAAGAAAATTCTTGAAAGGTATCCCAATTAAATTAGAATGGGAGACTGCAGTCACAAACATTGTTTATCTTAGCTTAGGTCTACATCGACTATAAATTTTCTCTTGAAGTTAACTAGATTTACCCTACAACTTTACCTGCCTAGTGCCACCCTGTCATTGTCTAAAAATTATTAGTTTTTGTATGTTTTAAGAAGGAATTTAAAAGTAACTTGAAACAATTTAAATGATATTAAGAAAAAGAAAAATAAGCATTAAGACCCACCACAGTTACTTTACTTTCATCAGCTTCACTTCACAAAGTTTGCTGATTTTAGGTATAAGAAACACGACAATTTAGTTCATTTCATAAATCATTTGCAAAGTATTTTACCTTACAATTACTGAAAGAGAGTGCATAGTTCTTAAAAAATTGCTATTACGGATTACCTCAGCATGGAATGACAAGTTATTACAATTTAAGTTTTAATGTCATGGTTATATTTTTGCAGTTATCACACTTTATTTTGCACGCAATGGAAGCAAGACGTTTGTTTCTTTCTCTTTGATTATTGTTTGTTGTAAGAACCGCAATCATGTACCATTTAATTTATCGTTTATGTTTGTGACAAAGGCCAGATGGCCTATAGCACTGTAATAAATTGTATTGTATTGTATTGTATATACAAGTTATTGTCAGGCACCCTGTAAATACAACTCACATCAATATTTCTTTTTCATAATATAAAAATATTATTAACACTTGTTTAAATTTTTGTTAAACTATCATTATGATATATGCAATGACTTTTATTAAGCCTAGCTGTCTTAGCAAAGTACAAATACATTGCTTTAAAGATAAAACTGTTTATGGGTTGCCATTAAGCCAACTCTATAAATTAAAATATTTTTCAGTGTTTTACATTAAACATTAATAAGTATTTTATAGTTCTTTTCAAAAAGATGTTCAAGAACAAATATTAAAAGTATTTAACACATTGAAAGATAAATATCACTTAAATTAGATAACTTTTAATTACTACTGCACATTTTATCAGCTTGACAATAGTAAATACATCATTTCAGTAACATAAGTTTAACTTGTTAATAGAAAACTGAGGTAGGCCTATAGCTATTGAAACAAATGTGTTGTAAGTGAATAATTTACACTTTATGTAAAATAACAGTTCATTTATACAGGAAGTTGCCAATAGAAAATGGCAACTCCCTGATTTATATCATTATGATATATTCAAGATTATGAAGAAATAAGTGTGGCTTCAAACTTTACCAGTCAAGATGCCAAATGAGTGTCAATGGTGACAGAATGATTTTTGCTAACAAGCTGATATAGGCTTTGATACTGATACTTTTTTTCTATATTATTATGACATCAACCTCGGCCTAGTGTTTCTCAATTCATTTTCGTTTTAACGGTTGGCCTATTAAACCTGCTTGATATTGTAGGTCAACTTCAAAACAATTGATTCAATAAAACAACCCCAATGCAAATCAGCTGTTATGCTTAGCCTAAACATAATGCAATACTGTACATGTTTTATTTTGTATTTTATTTACAATTTTCACAAATATTTTTATACCTTTAAATATATAAGCCCATTTTTTTTTTTAACTTCTGCATTATTTGTTAAACAACCTGTAAAATTTAGTACGGTTAATGTTTACATTGTTCCATATTGGATGATAAGTTGTAATGTTGTGTACAGTATTTCAAACTCAATCCAATGGGTTATACATACTGTAAGCATACACTGTTTGTGTTGCAAAGATATTTCTATATAAAATAAAGCAAGTTTCATTAACTATATACTGTACAATAATAACAAGTATTCAGTTGTTGCCTGTATTGAGAATTACAACAAACTTTTTTTTTTTTTTTTTTTAAGGTTGATGGCCACTGCTATTAAAACAAACGTTGAGTATTACTTGGCGTGAAATAAAATAGGGGTTACACATAAAAGTCACAATATAGTGCATTTTTTGTGCATGCTTTTTTTTATCTTTTTTTTTAATGAATGTTTTTTAGTTAGGATCAGTATGTATTCTGGCAATCGTGTCTGTTTATTGCAGAAAAAGGCCAGGCTTCGTCTTGTTTTAACAATGTGCATCGGTAGGTAGGCAACATATTTTGTAAAGAATGGATTAATCTCTACAAGAAATGTATTATGAGATCTTCACATACATCTCGTATTTGACTGAATATAATTACTTAAAGGGTAAAATTATAATGCCTATGTAAGGAACATGTGTGTAATGTATGTATTTACATGCTTAATTATAAGTTTTGCATGTAGATTTCGAGTTTTGATAATATTCTATGAACATCATTTCAAGTACTGAAATTAGCATAAAAACATTTTAATCTTTAGACAATTTTTTTCTGCAGATGTTTACCATGTTTGAAGAAATTTTAATCTATTTGTATTTGGTAATTCTTTGTGCAGGCAAATTAACTTATAAAGGGTATAAGAACTTGTAATTAGCTCATATGCATGATTATACATTTCTAACAGCTATTATTCAACACAAACAAACATAGGCTTTTGATATGGAGCTCTACATTCACACTTTACATATTACTAGCTTATACTATTTGTTTCTATACTACAGTATAACAGGTAACTAAAGCAGTATCTCATACTTGTGGTTAACTGTGATGGATAATATCTATTAGACAGCTAAAGATGTAAATTAGACATCTAAAGAAAACATTCAGTAGATATCTGAAGTAGATAAGAGTGACAATTTTTTCAGGTTTAAAAAGGTGTCAGGTAGACATCTGAGGTAGATGCACATAAGATTAGCGAATTTTTGTCAGATTTAATAATATAATGTCAGGTATACATCTAAAGTAGATGTACATGTGTAAGAATGGCAAATAGTTGGTAGATTTAACAATAAAATGTCAGAAAGACATCTAAAGTAGATGTATATATATATATTATATATATTATATGTTTATATACATATATATTATATATATATATTATATATATGTATATATATATATATATACATGTATGTATATATATTTATATATATATATATATATATATATATATATATATATATATATATATATATATATATATATATATATATATATATATATATATATATATATATTATTTGTATAACTTTACCTTATTAGCAGCTTAAAGGTATATAGTTGTGAATAGGCTAAAATAAGTCAATTGTTTCAAAATTTAAGCCATCATAGTAGCAAAACATTTCATTAGATCGATTAAACATTGTTTAAATCTCAGGCCTCAATTTGCAGACTTTATACACATTTTGTGATAAAGACCTACTACAGGCCAGGACAACCTTGACGTTTTCTTTAGTAAATCCTTTGTTACTTAAATGTCTTTCATAATTCATTGCAGTTGGGAACATGACCTTGCTATATGACCGTTACTGCTATATTATTCATTTCTGAGGACTTGACCTGGTGTTAGAATTGAGCATTTCGTGGTTTGTAAAATGATCACTCTCAATTGAATCCAGATAATTCAAATTGCTCTAATTTATGCAGTTTCAATGTTCGTCACTACAGCAGAAGATCAGATGACGTACAAGACATTATATTTTGGGTTAAATCTATTAGTGTCGTCAAATTTAAGCCAACTTCAAGTCCTTTTAGTGGATGAAAATGCTCAGGAAAAATGCCAGTCCAAATTCTCACTTCTTAGACCTAATTTCCTTCCTAACGTGATAAGGTGTGGCTTTTCCGTAACACTAGGTTGGTGGGTTTTTTTCAAACTATTTAAAGTCACCTGAGGTGAATACGTCATCAACACACACGTCGATAATAGATGTATACACAAGAGCATCTCACAAAAGAAAATCCTGTGTCCTGTATTGATTTATTTGACTATGGACTGTCTGTTACATACGGTTTAGCATAGAGCCAACTCAAACCAACACGAAAGATATTGGAGTATGACGTCAGAACAGACATGATTGCTAGCGGTCACCCAGCACTTTTATCCTGGATGAAGAAAAAAAAGTTTCGATTTTTTTTCTCCCGCGAGGCAATGGACTAAAAAAAAGATTAATTCAGCATCATTTATTTCAATTTACCGTTAAATGGTGTAAATTTTGATGTCTGTGGTATAGGTCCGTTTTCTTGTTAAATTTCACTATAGATCTATATGAGTGCTTAGTATGTACCAATTGCATGCATCAAGTTAATCGGTGCTGCTTCTGGTGTCATTTCAGGACATGCATTAGGATTGATTAACGTATTCAATGTACAAATCAGAGAAACCGAGTGCAATTTGACTGAGTTATATCTTTTGTCAAATGGTAAAACGGGATTTTTTTTTAATGTAGGATATGACAAATAAAGTTGATCGATTTTGTGCACATAACGCGCATTGTTTTGCTATCAGCTGTTACGTGGGTTTGTAAACCTTCATTGTTAATTTTTGATTATTCTATGTATAATAATGGGACTAATGCTGTCTATTATAATGAAGCCTGTTTGCGTTACCAAGAATAAATCGATATCAATAGTATGAGAAAAAAACATTCATAATCCATGTTTGTTTATTCAATATTGGATCATTATAGATCATTTGTTTAGATGTCCTTGATGAGATCGATGACCTGTGAATCTGTTCTAATTGTGTTAGAGGAAGTGACCAAAGTGGAATGATGTCAGTTACCGTGTATAGACAATATCGTACATTGTTTTGTCACGTTCATCTGTGGAACATGCGCGGTAGAGAGGTAAGAGCAAGTAACCAATCACATCGCGTGAATGAATATCCATCCAAAACGCTGTTGATTGGTAGATGTTTATTTCTAGTTCAGGCTTTGAATGTAACGGACCTTGCGTATATCGTCAGTGCAGTGGAACGCAAACGCATTACTTCATCATCAATACGTATGTATGTAACTTTTCTTCATAGAATTATGTAATAGTTTGGCTTCATGTTAATATTGTTTCACCTACGAAACAGGAATAAAGCATAGGGATCATCCTATCGTCGTCGGCGATCGGTGTCGGCGGTATAATTTTTAGCATAAAACTATTACTCCTTTAAGTTTTTTCACGTTAAAGTGCAGTTCTGTCCTGTCGTTCCTCCTTAGACGCCATTTTACCCGTTAAAAACGTAGTTTTGTCCCGTTAAAAACGTAGTTTTGTCCAGTTATTCCCACGATTATGACCCATTTTTCGCGTTAAAGCGCAGTTCTGTCCTGTCAGTCCACGTAGACGCCATTTGTCCCGTTAAAAACGTTGTTTGTCTTGTTATTCCCACGATTAAGCCCCCGTAAACCCCACTGTTTGCTCGTAAAAACAAAATATCTTCACTAAAATTTTGCTCCCTGTGCAAAGTCAATGGGATTTGAAAATACATTTTTTTTCTCAAATCGTACACGTTTTTACAAACGTCTTTTCAAATCAACACATAATGGTTTATTGTTTTGAAATGGGCGACAATAAGTGGTGTCCCACCTTTAAGTGGTTGATACCATGGTAAAGTATTCTGGGAGGGACCCACAGCCGGAGACATTTTTCTTCTTGTTTTACACCGAGGGGTGAGCAGGACGACCCCGGACACCCCTGACGGTATAGAAAAGTACTAGGGCCTATTACTGTAGTATGACCCGAATTTGTTACCCACCTGATTGATGAGTACAGAGTAGGCCTATGAAGGTGCATGAGAGAGACAGAAGCCTCAAATACCATGTAGGCTAGACCTATAAGCCTATTCCATTGATTGCCTAACTCAAGTCAGACCAATAACTGAATAGTCCCTAATTAGAAGTTAAGACTCGATCAGTACTATTATGAGTCATCCCACAAAATAATTTGCGACATAGGGCCTACCGGCAGTTGACCACATCAATTATTACATAACAGAATTTCAGAAGACAAAAACTGATCCAAGTGAATGCTGTAAATGGCAGTTCCATAAATATAATATATAAAACATACATTCACAGCCCGCATCATCCCTGTGCTAGATAAGCCTTAATATTGATATTCTTACTGAATTCTTACCCTGTAATTGATATTCTTAGTGTTTTAAAATGTAAGCATTCAACATTGATAATAATTTGCTAAGTAATAATTTATAATTTGCTAAGTTCTAAAATTACTCATTCTTTTTGTGTAACATTCTTAAGAGCAGCTGCAGATTATAACACAATTTAAGAAGCATAGCAATATCCCCCTTTAGTTTGCATGTCCCGAAGTATTGGATATTTGTTAATATTTACCGTCTTCTGATATGTCCTAACTAAAGTAACAGTTTAATATACTGTAGTCCTATTAAGTTTGTTGGAGTACTCATGGTCATACTTTGATAATTTCAAACTACTGTGAAATATTTAAAAATTATTATGTAGTCTATGACATTAAAAACAAAACTTCTGTGTCAACTTCTGAAACTGTCATGCAGACGCAATGCAAGCTGTACAGTTCCTAAATAGTATGAGCCTTAACATTGCATCGTGGTACTGTTAATGAATGTCGATTATTTGCTACTTTTTCGCAACTGATTTTTTGGTCAAAATTGTGCCAATTTACTTTTGGATCACAGAAATAATATAGAAAGTTTATGAAATGTTAACTAGTTTAAATTACAACAAAATATTTTTTTTTTTTTTTTTTTGTTCCAATTTTTTTATCAAACTTCTGGCATGTTGAAAAGTTAAGCACATAGGTCTGCAGGTAGAACTGTTTTTCTGAGTTGATTTTAAGCATACTCTGTACTATTATGTGGTAAGACCAGTATAGTTAATGCAGAAATAACTTCTTCTTTTTTTTTTTTTTTTTTTTCTGAGTGAGGAAGAAGCTACAGTAGGCCCACTATATACTATTTTTATGTTCTTGTTCTCAGTCTTGTTCTCACTTCAGAACTGATATCATTTGAAAAAAATTATGCTTGTTGTTCTGCATTTTAGATTTGTGATTATTTCATGCCTTCACAGGCCCCATAAACCAATCTATGGTACACGTAGATCTGAAAAACTTCTTTTTTCTTTAACAATATTGAAATAGACAACAAATTTGGTTAACTCTGTTGATTCTCAGTTTGACCCCTTAGATACAGTATATATATATATATATATATATATATATATATATATATATATATATATATATATATATATATATATATATATATATATATATATATATATATATATATAGATATCTATGTGTATATATTTATATATATCTATCTATCTATCTATCTATCTATCTATCTATCTATCTATCTATCTATCTATATATATATATATATATATATATATATATATATATATATATATATATATATATATATATATATATATATATATATATATATATATATATATATATATATATATATATATATATATATATATATATATATATATATATATATATATATATATATATATATATATATATATATATATATATATATATATATATATATATATATATATATATATATATATATATATATATATATATATATATATATATATACATATATATATATATATATAAAGCAGTGTACTGTTGACAGGACTTTACAGTACCATTATGTACCGTCTTCAAAAATCTTGTCATTACAGTTAATTTATTCTGTCATATTATCTTTGTAGATTGAAAAGAGTATAAATTGGACGTAGTTTGGTTCCATATAAAGTGTTACTCTCTTTCATAGTTTTGTTATTATCTTGCAGCTATTTTTCTCACCTTCATACAGTCATTCACGGTCATTCGTAAGAAAGCTAACAATTGATTTACACAAATTGCCATCATGCATGTTGCTTCAAGGCCCCTATACTGTATATCTAGAAATAACAAATCATATTCATTTCAGAACAGTGTATATTAGGAGGAATTTTTTTAGATTTTGAATATAAATCACTGATTCTTGCAGCCCAGAATGTAAGAAGGATCAATGTTTACATTGTTAAAATGCTGTCTTGTCTACTTGAAATTACTCTTTGTGCTACTTGCAAAAATATTTGAATTCTGCTTCTGCTCAAACACTGAAAGAGCTCAAAACTTCAATTAAAATACACATTTGGTCAACAAAAAAATTGTATAGTTAAACCCAAATAATTTGTATAGCAAAACCATCACGGTTTTTTTTTACCTCACATGTCATATTCTTGTTCATAACCTACAGTATCATTTGATGTTAATTATTTTTTCAAGTATCCCTCAATTGTTTGAGAGGAAAGTACTGCAGCATCACATTGTCTTGATATTAACTTTTCACTACATTTTACATTCCCTCAAAGATTGTGTCAGAGCAACAGAGAAATCAAATAAGTACTATATTTCTAAAAGAAAAAATGTGCTCAAATAAGTGCAGTATCAGGACTAGATCTGTATTTATCCATAAGTCATTTAGCTTGCATGGAAGCTCAGCAACACCAACCGAAGAAGGTTGTTGTGACTGACAGTAATACAGCATCGAATAATGTCTCCATCCATCTTGTTTTTTTGTGTTTTTTTGCAGCATACTTCATACATGATAAAATAAAAAAAGTGTTACTATATGTGAAATATTGTTTCATGAGATGATTCTTTCATATTATGTCTTTCTTTGTTTTACCTGCAGTAATGAATTGGATTTTGATATTGGAGCAGTGTAAGACATGATTATGGGTACGACAATATATCTTTGCATCAACAGAAAAGGTAAACAAGATGCAGATGGTTTAATGTTTTACGCAAACTATCATTATCGGTCCTTTAGAAAACTCAACTTAGAAAAAGTAAAGTGCCATGTAAGTGGTTAAAGTTCAATAATAAGCATCTTTAACAATAGTGTTATTATTATAAAACAATTAATTTGTATAGTGCCTAATCATGTTAAGCATTTCTATGCGCTGTACAAAGAGAAAATGATGGGAAGGAGCGGGAAAACAAGTAGTGCTGTCACGACATGGCTTTATTACGTATCGATTATCGTGGAGAAAAATATAGCGATATATTGGTATATCGCGATACTTTTCAAGAAAACTGACTTACGTCGCAACTTGTTAATATCACTACAAACGTTACTTCTTTTAAGATGAACGCAAGAAAAAAAATATTTGCAGATCTAGCAGACGACATGATCGCGGGACTATTACGTTCATCACACGTCACATTACGCAGGGTTTGGTAATTCAGTCAATGTGACCATAAATCATCCAAGTGATAGCCTGAGAGGCATGTTCTGGGCTAATTTTTCGTTCTTTTTGCCAACTTACATCGGAACGTGCCATTGTGGAGTGACGGAGCACGATGTTTTTTTTTTTTAATGTTTCACGATATTTTTGCAAGTTTTTAATGGCCTAAACTTGACTTTTAGATTTAATAACGTAACGTTAGAATTATAATGTACGAAGTAGACTAGCCTAGTTGCGCGAAAATTTGTTAGTTGACTATTAGTTTTTTTTTTGGTATTGCGTCAGTCGCGAGAGTCATATTTCATGACGTGGGAAAAGAGATATCGCGATATTTGACAAGTCATGACGGTAGAACTTTTTCAGGATTCTTTTACAATATATTGATGAGATTGTTTGTCCATCTTCTGACACCAGGGTAAGGCATATACAGATTTATCTATATCGAATAATCTTTTCATAGACATATACTTCGAAAGACTGTCATAAAAGACTAGTGACATCTAGAAGATTTACTTTACAGTTTGGTGCAAGAAAATATTGACAAGGAAGTCTAGTTGAAAAAGCAAATTAGGTCTCAGACAAACAGTAGAAAATCAAAATGTAAGCTTTATTGGGGTATGTATAATATGTGATGTAATGCAGTATGATATAAAATATTTTATAGTGTAATATATTGTCTTTTTCCTGTATTGACAGAGATGATTTTATTTTCCTCTGTGGGATATGGCAAAGAAAAGACAAAGCTAGTTTCTCTCTTTGAAACTATTGTAGATTACAAATTCGAAGAAAAAAAACAGGAAAAGAAGGGCAGTTCCACTCACGAGACATCCAACACTTAGTATTTGTGTGAACAATTATTTTTTGTGGTATTTCACAAAGCTTTAAAATACTCAATTTAAAACTAAATTTAATTTACATAATTAACTAATGTCTGGTCCTTTAAAGCAAACATATAAAGCTTCCTCAGATGTAAAGTGAAATATACCTGTACTTCAAACCAAAGTTTAAAAGTCTACGAATGGGTAGGTGAAAAGCTTTATGTAATTCTTTATATTTTCTTCCTAAATTTCAATTCTTGAAAATGAGGACAAAGTCCATTCCTACTAGATTATGATTAAGGGTATAGTCAACACTTAAAAACGTTAAAATTCCTTTCCATTTTTCATAAATATGTGACAATGAATTTAAAAACAAAAGAAAGGGGTTACATAAGGAAATAGGAACTTCCGCTCACTCATACGTCAGAAGAGGAACACAAATTTGCATATTTTAGTCTGAAAATTCAAAATGGTCAATTTTTAACTAATTTGCCTGATTTTTGTTGCTATATTCCATGGATTTTGAAGCAATTTAGCATAAGTTGCTGCTACATATCCATACATCTTTAAAGAAGCACTTATACATATGAAGGGTTTAATGCATTGCTTATTTGTGATGAAGTTTAAACAAGACTTACATTTGAACCAAAAAAGATAAATAAATTGTACTATAAAATAAAGTATTTTCTTTGACTTTTTTAAGTGTTATGGTAATTTTTGTATTTGTGTACCATTTATCCTCTAATTATCTATAAATTCATTTGCCACAAACAAGGATAGACATACCTGTTTTGTATGTATTTTGTGTTTTAGGTTACTGTAGATCTGATGGAGCCACTTTTTGAATTGAAATAGCAGACAGGCTTATTATAACAGACCTGCATGGTACACATGAATGTCCTGAATTCGCAAAGTAATGTGTTGTGCAACACTAAACCAATCCAACAATTTATTCGTTTATTTTTGTCAGAAACAAGAATGGAAAGTATAAAAGTAATATTGAAAAGACTTTCTATGCAATCTAACAACACAGAGAAAACTTATGCCTAATTTTGAAATGCTTATTCTTGAACTGATTTAATAGATAATGGGAAAAGAGTGATGCACCATCAGTTGTAAAATTTAATTGGATTTGAACAAAAAAAAAAGTGCTACAATGATTTCATTGAAAAGTGTGAGGCAGAATTTCTATGGGGGAAGGAAAACCACATTGTCTTAAAAGTTACCTTTTATTCAAATATTGATGTATGTGTGTTACAGAGGTACATTTTCCCTTAAAAATGAAAAGAAAAAATTGCTATCATGTTCTTAATTTACATATGCTCATTGGGTTGGGGACTATCTAGTACTGTGGTGGTGCCACATTTGGATATTTATTGGGTTATACCACTCATGTGAAGCCTTAGGTAAAACCCTGTATTAAACATTCAGCTTTTCCTGAAAACGGTTCATTAACACAGAAGAGGGGATGGAATTCGGTGAATGGAAAATTTGCAGTGACTTAAAATAACTCGATTCCTGTTGGAACTTAAGATCATTCAGATTATCTTCGAGCACATCCAGAAGAAAACAGTATCACGTTATTGACATACTGACAATTAGTGATAAGGAGACGCGGCACAACCCTCTAACTCACTTGTACGCCTTATATTCATTAATTTCCCAATCATTTTACTCCTCTCAGGCCTTTCCCATGATTGTTTGCAATATGTTGCCCCAGCCCTCATAATAGTGCTTTAATATTAAAGGATATCCGAGCTCCCGTGGTGGGGACTTACTATTCATGATCTTCTATTAGTCAATAGTTTTATTTTCCAATAGATTGCTTAGTGACAGTGCCCTTCATGTCCCACCCTATTCACTCCCAACTGACAGTTTGCCCCACATTGCACAGAAGAACCACTTAAATGCATGACAGACGGACAGACTTATTTAAAGCTGGAATGTTAATTCAATCAAGTCTGGACTTCCATGTTACACAAGTGAGTTATACAAGTTTTAGAGGTAAACATTTCTGGTGAACAACATGGTTGGTAAGGAGCAGAGACGTCACTATAAGAGGGTGGGGTAGGGTGCCTCCCCCAAAATGGGACACCAGTTGAAAAATGAATACGGGAAATGAAAATTCAACCGTTCCTCTTGGGGGCACCCTCATAAATCCACCCAGTTGGGAAACTAATGCCTCTACCCCCTCCCCCTTCATCTCTCCCAATCACCATTCAGAAGACCCTGGGCCCAATCAAAATACCCCAACGACGTTCTTGGTAATCTTGTTAAGGAGACACAAGTGACTTGGAGGTAAAAGTGCCAGCATATCAGGTTTGTGCTTCTATTTCCAGGATCTCTAACCACAGAACCAATGGAGTACCACTTTTAGTGGGTAAACCTCCTTACTATGCCAGTGTGATTAATGTGTTTGCGTACATCTCAACGTAAATGTAAGCCGCTCAAGTAATGTCATATTGCAAATTCTTGGACAAGAGTCCCGAACACAAATTCCCCAAGAACGATAGCTGCACCACTGATTGTGGCGTAACAAGCATTAAAAAAGTGAGGGGTCCAAGACCCCCTCCAAGGACCAGCGTTCAATTTTAGCCCTATTCTGAAGGCACTTTTGAAAAGCGAAATATATATAAACAACATAGATTATCCCAATTTTTGAAAATGTTCTGTAAAAAGTGTCCCCCCCCATTTACCCCGTGGCTACACCACTGATTACGGAGGATGTTGAAATCCCATGCTATGTATATGAGAATAGCTGCAAATTAACATTTGTTCATTATGGGAGTCAGCCCCTTCACAGTGATGTGTTCTAAATAATTAAACAAGGGGATTCCCATAAAACACTGCTGGGCGCATGGAGGGAGAAGGGGGGGGTGGTGGTTAGTGGTAAAAAATTGTCCAACTTTGATTAATTTTCCAGGCGAAATATAAAATCTGTTACGGTTTGGGGCCCCAGAGCCCCTCCCCTTAAATTTTAGAAAATTGTGTTCGATTGTTGTCTGATAGGAATAAAAAAAATATACCAAAATTGTAATAAATGCTACCTCATATTATTAAATGAGGTAAATTGGGTCCGTAAAATATCTATGGGGCCTACTTAGCTTGAGCTATACAAATTGGGAGGTATCTAAAGCTGATGTTACGGGTGTGGATCTTTAAATTAGGTTTGAAATTACTCTTATAAATCACACAATAAATTCTTTCTCTTGATATACAATTGAATCTAAGAGTATTTTTAAACCTCTAGCGTTTATTTCTCCTCTAATATCATTATTTGTTCTTGAGAGGCAGGAGCGCTGTAGATCGTCTATTGGTATTGTACATCCGTTTTACGGACATACACTCAATGTGCATGCATTAAAATCATGGCGTCTAATTCAAGCCGACAGCGGGTCTAATCGAATTGGGATAGAACTTTTTTTAGGCTCTTGGTTTGTGATTTGTCCTAAGATAAATTTGAAAGAAAAAAAAATCATAGTTTAAACAACATTTGGTTTACTTCACAAATTGGCAAGTTTGTGTTTCTTTCGTGATTTTCATCCTTTTTTGTATCGAAATTTTACGGTTACGTCTTACAATCTGCGTTAAGGTTAAAACAAATCCGTGTTAGGCCTAAAAATGCACGTTAGGGTTTTATTTCACGGTTAGGTCTTAAAAATGCACGTTATGATTTGAACTTTCACTGTTTGGTCTTAAAAATCTGTGTTAGGAGGGTTGAGAAAAATCAGTATTTGGCTTAAAAATGTTCGTTGGGGTTCTGGTGATTCACGGTTAGGTCTTACAAATCTGCGTTTCAAAAACAAAACAAAAAAAAACAGATTAGTGTTAGGCCTTAAAAGCATGTTAGGGTTTGAAATTTCACGGCCAGCTTTTTTAAAATTTGCTTTAGGGTTAAAATATTTGCATTAGGGTTAAAATATCAGTGTTAGACTCGAAATGTGAGTTAAGGTTGGAAAACTAAGTGTTAGGCAAACAAATCCAAATCAAGCTTTAACAACTCAAGCTTCAGCTTAAAAATTGGGCCATATTTTAGTTAAAAAAAACACCTTGTTTCTTCTTTTATTGACTTTAAAACGGATGCGGGAAGTGGTGTGAAAAAAAGGGATGTGGGAGTGGTCTGCTTTTGCCCGTAACCTGCTGTATCCTTCAGTATTTAATTTTGTAATATGAATCTTTTAAACATTTTAAAAAATGCGCAAATATCACGTGATCTGTACTTAGTACGGAACAAGCAACATGTTAAATTGTAAAAGGACGAAAAGGCGTTTTTACTCTATCCATCGATTTTCACAATATAATGAGATAAGATTTTTCGAGATTTTTATATAATTTCTTGCCATAATATTGTGAAGCGCGCCAAACGTTTTCAAAAATTTCAAAATATGCAAGTATTTTGCCAATTCTTTAAAAGATGCATAAATTAATCATTATTACGTAAGGACAGCAACATAAAGATCCCACTCAAAAATGGTTTCCTTTTTCTTAAGATTTTTTTGATTTAAACAACTTAAAAGATGCTCAATTGTCACGTGACGGCAATACATAAAGAGCCGCCGGAAAAAGGTAAACAGTTTTGTATAGTTTAAAGAGAGAATCTCGTCTCAGTTAAATTCGTAAAATTGTGATATTCATATCTGTTACGTCACATCCGGTTGTAGATCATTTCTAATGAGGTACGTACTGTATGCATTGTGTGTATGTACATTATGATGGTCACCTCCGTGGTGGGTATTGATTGGTTGTCGTAATTTGTGTATGACCAATCAGAAACACTGAATTTTGTTGTATATTACTGCCCATGTTAACACAATATCTGGCCATTAAGTTTTCCAAAATTCAAAAATATGCAGAAAATACAATTTGTTTAGAAGAACCAATTTGATACTGTGAACAATATTTAAGCCAGAAAGACAAATGAATGAATTCACTTGTTGAAATTTTCTTCTACTATTTATTGCGACTGATTTGTAGCCAATTATCCTTCAAAACTGACATGTTGATATCAATTTCGCTTAACGAATGATTATATGCGAAACATGTTTCAAAATCTTAAAAGATGCACAATAATTTTCACGTGATGACTATATGAAGACCAGCAAAAAATTTGCGTTTTCTTATTTAAGACGTACAGAATTCAAAAATAATAAAAGATGCACAATTGTCACGTGACGGCAACACATAAAGACTCGTAATAAAAGAAATAAAGAAACAAAGTTCACTATGAATTAATCTACTACATTATTTATTCATATATTCAGCATTTAATTTGTGGTGCCTACTGCTAGAGCTGGCAGAGACCTATTGCGGGATAAATATAAATATTGTGGATCCACATTTTACTCATCGACCGATTCACTTTAGTGGAGTGCGTGGCCATTTTACAGTTGTCTCTCCTGCATCAAGCCCGGAACTTTTTTCGACAGAAAATTAAACTAACCACTCCCGCATCCTGTGATTTCTGCATGGACATGGCGCGATTTCTGCAGTTTTCAATCCTCTTTCTGCCCATACTTGACATTTCCCGCCTCACTCTCTAATATTATAACCAAAAAAACAACATAGGGTCACTCCCATCTTTTTCCAATAAGACCAACCCCTACAACCTACCACAGTACACCAATCACCTACAATCAAGCTACACACGGCTAGGCGTGGTCCTCATCTCCTTACGTCATCCCCGCCCCTCCAACGGACAAGTAATAGCGGCTTGTTTCGCGTACCTTCTGTGGAAGGCGATTAATTGGCAAGGCGTAAACAGACCTTTATTTCTGACTTCACACTTTGTATTAATATTCACGCAAACAGCATGTAGTACATTTACACAGACTCATTACAAACAAGCCGACATGCCCGCCTAACGAGCAATGCTAATACTGGAATACCAACTTCAAAGCTGCGAACACTATCACAACTATCTAATCGAAGATAAGTGATCTTATCAAACTGTACTTTATCTTAACAACCCTGGCTAGCCCCTTACCCCTTGTAATCCCGCCATGGGGTCATATTTCATTGTTTAGTTTTTCTGTTCGAACTTTTTTATCACATAAGGCCAGGGTAGCGCGGAATTAATTGTTTACCCCATTGAAACTAATAGTACAGGCGACCAGTTCGGGATACTGTCTCTCCCAGAACACAAAAGATTTGGGTTATTTTGTGATGTACCGTATATTGTATGACAAACACCTTCAAACGCACCCACATTGCTTCGCATACTGATCGAGGACCTTGGCATCAAACTATCCATTTGTGGACTCAATGATACAGACCAATAATGAAGTAGTGGAGCTGAAACAATTGTTGTTTTATCATTGTTAATTGCTTGTAGGGTAAGGGGACTTGAAAAGTAAACAAAATACAGTCCTGATTTATACTATCTTTTCAAGGTCATAAATCAAAACTGTAGGTTTTGTTAAGCAACTTAGGACCCTGGAGAAGATCTGATACATCTATTCATCTAAGGACTTCTGTGGGTGTTACATAATTTTCAGTTTTACTAACAACTAAGGACTCGCGGCGAATCAGCGGGTAGCTGTGTTAAAAATTCGTGGCGCAATTCCTTTTTAAAATTTATTAGTGTGGAATTTTTAGTACTCTGAAGATAGTGTGAAATTAGATGTCAGATTCCACCGGTTCATTAAGGACATCTGTAAAACTTTCCAAGCACCATCTTAAATGGCAGATTTTCTTGTTTATAGCAAAAACGTTTAGGAACGTGTGTTAGGTCCTCAAACGCGAACTGGGTCCTTAAACGATTGGTGTGTTGTCAGATCAAGGTCCTTAAATGAATATCAGAGCAAACGTACATACACATACACACACAAACCCACGAACAGACGCAAAAATCACAAAATTGTATCCCGTTCCAAATTATGTGGTCATCAAATGAGACCCATTCGTGGGCCCCACCAGCCTCCCCCCCCCCTAATATCAAGGGGGAAGGCCATTTAATGAGGAGGTATAGGCAGTTGTTTGCCTCTACAGCAAAGTGACTACAATATCTCATCCCATACATGTGGGTGAGGAGATCAAAAGTAAAATAAATTGACTAAAATATAAGATGCAGAGTAAACAAAAGTTGATAGGTAAATGATAAAATGAAGATAATCTAAATTAATAAATAAACTTAGAATGATGAGATTTTAAACTAAAATAATGGATTTAGATAAGTACAGGCAAAAGTAAATGAAACTGATTAATTGTAGAAGAATCAAGTTTAATATTGAACAGTGGGTTGTAATTACAGCTCCCTGTATATAACCCGCCCCTACAATGCCATGTCAACTTCTGTAAATAGATTAGCCTTTGAAGTGCTATATACATAGTATTACATGTATTATTTTTTAGAGATCATAAAATCAAACTGGGAAAGGGGAGTGTTTGGTAGTTAGGTATCATCACGTGCTTCTCAGGCGTAGATTATCCTTTCTAAAGCAATGCATACAGTCACATTGCAAATCAAATTCTTGTGGAGTTTGGAGTGGGGAGGGGGAGTAATGAATAGCGATAAACAAAATGAACTGTAACAGCGATAGAACTTGAAAGATGGATGAGTAGGACCTAAAAATAAAAATAAAAGAATAATGATATTGACAATAGACAATAAAAAAGTAGTACAGGTAAAAATAATAATAATAATTATTATTATAATAATAAATAATAAGTAGGCTACCACATAAAACTAAATAGAATAAAATAAAACTTGTAATAGTGGTAATAAATAGCGCATAGCAATATGTATTTTATGAATAATAGAAAAAAATGTTTGAGCAAATAGTGAATTAACATAAATATTAAAAGAAAACATAACAATTAATAAGACTTAAAAGCTAATAACACAATGTTATACACCAGTGTTAAAAAAAGGTAAAAAACAAATTGTAATACGTACAACATATATGTTCCGCTTATAATTATGAAATTAAACAATAAAAGGGTAAATGCCGTGATAAAGTCTCTAAACAACAAATACAATTTAAAAATACCTTTAATATTGTTATAACGAATTGCAATATTTATATCGTTGAGAAAGAAATTGTAATAGAAAAACGACTGGAAATTGATAATGAAAATAATATTACAATTAAGTAGGGCTTGTGGAAATGCTAAATAATTTAATATGGTCAAAAAAGGCGTTAACACTGATTAAGTTAATGCAACGATGGAAAAAGCACGGTATACCATAAAGTGACTAGTGATGCTAGTTACACAGCAGTAGTTCCTTTATATACAACAGTGCAAGCAAAAACAGACACTTTATGACGATGAGAATTGAGATGGTGATGGGTGATTATAAACAGGTGAAATGATATGGTCCTCAATTCAGGATAGGGCTAGCGGACGGAAAAGACGATAATTAGAGAAACTAATCATGCATGACTGATATAAAAACAAACGTCTGTAGACAATTTTGGTGCGTGATTGCTATAAACAAGAATGATATGGCAAAATAGACATCACCTGTTGCATTTCCGTATTGGGCTATGCATAGAGGCACTTCCGAGATCTTGCCAGCCTTTGCGGCACACATGTAGACACTCCCTCCCCGGCCCCGTCATTGACTGGCACGGTAAACTATGATTATCAGTACAATAACGATGTAAGACTTTATATCATAATGGATGATGGGTTACTTAGAACTTCAAAGCAAGTCAATGGGGAATGATAGATGACATATAGCTCGTGTACGTTTAACTCGAGCGACTATGCTAAATGAATTGGGACTAAAAAAACTGGGACAATGAAGGACACATTGGAATTTGAAAAACTAAATTCGAAAGACGCGGAAGCTGGAAAAAAAGACAACGTTCGATGATCAATACGCCCAACTTGGGTTTAAAACTATCTTAAGAGTTATGTAATGACCAAAAACCTTCAAATCTCCAAACGGCATATACGGTCCTATACAAAATAGGAAAATACAGGGCTAAAGGAATGAAGGATTGAATACATAAGAGGACTATTCTACTTACGTTGAATTTCCATCTATTCCGATGAAGAAAAATTCAGGAAATTCGGTCCCTAAGATATTTGAAGAAGAGGGACTCTGCAATGATAAAGGATACGAAAATATCTTTTAAAACTTGAAAAAACGACATTAAAAAATAAAAATGAAAAAAAAAAAGCATAAAATAAAGAAAAATGAAAACGGAAAAATGACAATAAAAAAAAAGTACATTAGAAAAACAAAAACAATATAAAAGTAAAATGAAATAAAAATTTGAAAACTTGAAGAAAAAAAAGTATTTAATGTATCATATAAAAGTAGAAATAAGTATACAGCTACGACTTAGTGTGACCACTTAAAGAGATAAAGCAAGTATTTTGATGAAAGGTACTCTGGAAAACGGAAAGCGCATGCAGCACCAAACGATTTTTCAGTATGCAAATGGCGCCGAGAAGTATTCTTACCAGGATTCTTACCATCATGATCCTCGAAGTATTTGCATAAAGACGATGAAAGCAAAGTATGCGATTGTACCTCTTTACAAAAACAATAGAAAAATAGTTGGTTTCACATGTCTCGGTTTTGTTTTCGTTATGTATTTCAAATGTGACCAGAAAATGTTTGACACAAACAATTTATTGATTAGTGTATTGCGTGTAAATCATCAAGCATTATCAATTAAAAAAAGTATCAAACGGTGAAAAATATTATTGATCAGATAATTATGTGCATTCGTTGTTCCTCGGTGCTGAGTAGATGTTTACAAATCAAGCAAAAGTATGTATTAAATATGGAAAAACAATTACGAAAAGGGTTTATTGTAGATTTTCAAACATGAATCAAACTTTGTGCAGTTAAACATCTTGCCATGGAAAAACTGAACTCTCAAAACATGCAACGTTTTATTAATGTATGATTCTTCTGTGAATGAACGAAGATATAGAAGTATTTTGTAATAAAATAGAAATATGTCTGAGAGTTTTATTTAGTGTATAGATATTGAGAAGTCTATAACAAATACAAATGAAGACATGAACACTTTTTGCCTGTTTTCTTGTTGTCTTTTTCCTTCAAAGCATTTTTTCATGGGCGGATTACTAATCCTTGGTAAACGGATTAATTCATTCTATCTAGTGGCGACGCTAAGGGAGAAATTTCCCCTACAATATTGCCACCCCCTTCCTTTTTCACTGAAGTTCCCGCTCTCTCAGAGCATTTTGTGCGTGCGACATATTTTGTCCAAGCAATTGGTCTCCCCACCTCTCCCCCACAGTGGTGTTGTGACAGGGGCAGGGGGAACTTCCCTCAGCCAGCATGTTTTGATAGGGCGTCAGAGAAAGAACGTAAGAAAGAAAGTAACAACAATATTAAAAGCAGCATTTTTCGTGTAAAATTGACTTCCTGACAAATTATGATTAATTATGGGCGCAAGGCAATAACTGTGCGGTGTATGAAGCTTTCAAAAAATGTATGTGTGTGTGGGGGGAGGGGGTGGGGTGGCAGGGCGGATCTATTAATTTAAAATATAGTTAGTCCTTCTCCCCTTCCAAAGACAAAGTGTTTACACTTTTTGATTAGCAATAAAAAGAATTCTGTAATTACACTTTTTTGGGGGGCTCCGGGTGTGCTCCATAAATATATTTCTTCTTTTACGTCAGTAATCAATGGCTTTTTCATTTAAAAAGATACTTTATTATTATTAATATTCATTAATTCTTATTATTTTCAAAAAGGCAATTTTCAATTCCAAAAGGAGCACTGTTTATTTCAGAGGACACTTTTTTTAAGAGGGCACTCCTTTCAAGAGGGCACTCTTTTTAAGAGGGCACTCTTTTCAAGAGGGCACTCTTTTCAAGAGGGCACTCTTTTCAAGAGGGCACTCTTTTCAAAGGGCACTCTTTTCAAAAGGGCACTCTTAGGGCACTCTTTAATTTTCAAGAGGTGAACTTTTTACTTTACTTTTACTAGTGAATTTCTGCCATGTTTTGGAAAATTGGGAACGGGTGTCCCCAGTGCCCCTATTTCTGTTCCTACCCCTCTGACTGTAAATGTAGGGCTGTATTTGCGTAATTGCAGCTATTTTCAAAATATTCAATAAGCGGTGGAGTATTTGGTATTGATTCATGGGAATTTAGTGCGCGAGACATTTTATGTCGCTGTCGGTAGATAGTGTGACGCAATGGCTGAATGACAAATTTGAAAAGAACAAACAGCTCTATTAAGTCTTGTCAATGTTCGACCCGTCGAAGTTTAAAGATCTTAGGCGTAGATACCAGTCGACGAAAGTCATTAAAAAAAGAACAAAAAGATCTCACCCTTTTGTTCTAAATATGGACTAGACTATGCTGATGAGCTATTTAGATTTTCATCCTCATTCACACATTTGAGAAGGTAAGAAAGCCATAAATTGAGAATAGTTACGATGAAGCCTTTGGAGACGAGATTGATAGCGCGGTCGAAAATAAATTATACAACTGCACCCACAGAGGAAAAACAACTTTATGAACGCTTTGGAAATACAATGTGATCCAAAGTAGCCTACAGCTGATACCTATCCATATTTGTGCAAAGTACATGCGACCGTTTCTGTTACGCCAGTGACCTCCGCAACAGTAGAAAGATGCTTTTCTGCTTTGAAAAGACTGAAGACCAGGTTGAGATCGACAATGATCCAGGAAAGACTTGAGGCCCTGCTTTTAATGGCGCTTGAAAGAAAGACGACAAAACAGATCAATGATGCCTTTGCAATATCGTCTGCTGAATTGACAAAAGGTTCTTTATATTATAGGTTATATTACATGTGTGATCATTTGATAAGACAATTATAACTCCACCTGCAGATTACCCGTACGTTCTACATTATTTCAAGCGTAGGAATTGTGACTTTGGTGTAAGAGCGTATGTACAATAAAAGCATCGGCAAATTGCAAAGTTTATGTTCTTATTCTTTACATGTTTTTCATACTAATTAGAGGCCTATGTAAAATTTAAAAAAAAAAGGATAATCTTCTTAGATATTTACAATGTTAGTACTTTGGGGATTATTTCTTTTACGACAAACAGCGACATTCCTTTGGTATTTATCGTGCATGTCATGATGAACTTTATAGTTTTGTATACTGTGTTGCTGTTTTATTATAACCACAATGTTTTGAAGAATTTTTCTTATAGAAATGCATTTATTCAATGGCCATCATGCACGGCACCTAACGAAGTATCTTGACAATAATATTATTAATGATTTCCACCAATGTCAGCACCGACTGGTTGCTGACATTTTAACCGACAAAAATCTGTGATTGCCCCAATAGAAAGGCCAGATACAAGAAACCATACCTAGAGGCATACCAACCAAAAGATTGGCAGATTGTATTA
>JAIGNY010000410.1:1385000-1460760 GCA_020152595.1 Chiridota heheva
AGAGTTACAACATGGCCCTAAAAGTCAGTCATAAGTAATTTATTGGATAGAGGGAAAAACAATTCAAGGGTGCCTGATTCTTTCATCAAGGTGACAATATTGTTCATGATCCTGTAATTATAGCTGACTTAAACGAGTACTTTGTAAATATTGGTCCACCGCTTGCAAATGATTATCTTAGTACCGCTAACAAGTTCTTTATGTTTTTATTCCCAGTTACGCATGACGAAATAGTCAAAAGTTGCTTCCCGTTACCTCAAATCTAATAAAGCTGCTGGCTTTGACGATTTCAAACCAGTCTATTATCAAAAACATAATTCATTTAATTACGCTTCCCCTAACGCATATTTCCAATATTTCCTTATCTAATGGTGTGTTTCCAAACAGTATGAAACTTGCGAAAGTTATTCCTGTTTTTAAGAAAGGGGTTTTGAAGATGTATACTAATTACCGTCCAACATGTTTACATAAATACTAGAACGTATCAGACCCCTAGCTTTGCTGTTTTAGAGCGCGGCCCGCCCTGCCCCTCCGTGGGCCAGCCCTTCCCCTGGGGGTCCTCCCTGCCTTCTGGGGGTCCTCCCTGCCCCTCATGAGAAAAAGTATGATTTTTATTATCTATTTATTTATCATTATTTTATTTTTTTAACTTAATAATCTTAATTAACTTCATAAATAAAATACCTTACATGGATACAGAACACAGAATGATAGCATAGTAAGCAATTGTCCTGTTTGGCTCATGAATGGTCCTTATCAATCGGAATAGTTTTATCATGAGGTATGATTATAGCTAAAATCCTAGAGCTTCTTCACAATGGAATTGAGCCCCTGGACTCTATGCTGAAAAGACGCAGCGCTTCGCGCGCGCAATAATGTGCCCCTCAACAAGTCTAGCATCTGCCCCTTTTTCAATCAAACTAGGGGTCTGCGTATTGTTACAATAGACTGTTAGACTTCCTAAATAGGCATAAGATTGTATTTGATGCTCAGTATGGTTTTCGTGCAGGTATATCCACAGAAATGGCCCTAGCTGACGCGATTGATAAACTATATAATGCTTTAGATAAACAGCTTACTACAGCTGGTATTTTCTTAGACCTTTCAAAGGCATTCGACGCTATTGATCATGACATCCTTATATCCAAGCTGTCTCATTATGGAATACGAGGTACAAGTCTGTCGTGGTTCTATAGCTATATACACAATAGGAAACAATTTAATCACTTTAGCGTTTTTTCATGCTTGGAACCTTTAGATATCAAGTGCAGAGTCACACAAGGCTCAATCCTTGGCCCATTGTTGTTCATATTATATATGAATGATATAAGTAGAGTGTCTGGTACTTCATCTCTTGTGTTATTTGCTGATGCCACAAGTATTTTCTTCTCTGATGAAAATCCCAAAAAGTTAGAAGAAAACAGTAATGAGCTTGATCAATTTCATGACTGGTTCAATGCAAATAAATTATCTTTAAATATTGCTAAGACTAATTACATGGTGTTTGGTAATTGCTATCATAATTTCAATTCCAATATTTGTCTAAATGGTAAACCTATCGTTGGCACTGATAAAATAAGATTCCACGGTGCCCTAATAGACTCGAAACTATGATGGTCTGATCATATTAATGCTATTTCTGTATATCAAGCAAAAAGTGTGGCAATCCTATCTAAGTTGAAACATTTCTTGCCTAAAAACATTTTGCGTTGTATTTACTTAAGTTTGATATCACCACATCTCTCATATTGTTTGATCAGGTACAAACAAATCTAACCTAAACAAATTGATGTTGTTGCAAAAGAAAGCCATCCGTCACATAGCTGGCTGTGATCCGTATGATCAGAAAGCCATCCGTCACATAGCTGGCTGTGATCCGTATGATCAGAAAGCCATCCGTCACATAGCTGGCTGTGATCCGTATGATCAGAAAGCCATCCGTCACATAGCTGGCTGTGATCCGTATGATCAGAAAGCCATCCGTCACATAGCTGGCTGTGATCCGTATGATCAGAAAGTTATCCGTCACATAGCTGGCTGTGATCCATATGATAAGAAAGCCATCCGTCACATAGCTGGCTGTGATCCGTATGATCAGAAAGCCATCCGTCACATAGCTGGCTGTGATCCATATGATCAGAAAGTTATCCGTCACATAGCTGGCTGTGATCCGTATGATAAGAAAGCCATCCGTCACATAGCTGGCTGTGATCCGTATGATCAGAAAGCCATACGTCACATAGCTGGCTGTGATCCGTATGTCCCTTATTTTCTTCTCAACTTACGCAAGTTACCAGATCTTATTACTCCAAGTATTGCTTCATTTGTGTTCAGATGTATCAACAGTAGTGTCCCACAATTCTAATACTTTTAATACCCAAGATATCCAGATTCACAGCTACAATAACCGACAACGACATGACTTTCACGCTGTTTAGTAGTTGTAGATGTGTTTATGACTTTCACGCTTTTTAGTAGGTGTAGATGTGTTTAAGGGAAACTGGGGGGTAAGAAGGGGGGGGGGGTAGTAACAATAATAAGCAACTTTAGTAACCACCTTATGTATGTGGTTTTCTTCCTTTATAGCCAGGGAAGTGATTGCCACATTCAGCTCACTAGAGTTTTTGCAATCACTTCCTATCCCAACATGCATATATCATCCATTTGTTTATTAATTGTAATTGATTAGCATCTTTATTGTAAATATTCCAGTTTTTGAAAACTTTTGATATAATTTATTATATATACATATTACTTTTAAATTATCGTTACTTTTAAGCAAATTCTGTATTATTAATTATTTTGTGATTTTCATGTTATCATTGTTATGTAATGTCAAGTTGTGGATGAACAAATAGGTAAATCAAAATGAAATTTCCTTGAAATTTGCTTCAATTTTTGTGCAATTTCCTTCCGCATTTTCTGGAAAATTTCTTCAATTTTCGCACATTTTTTTTCATTTTTGGGAAAATTGCTTCAATTTTTGTGCCATTTCCTTCATTTTCGGAAAATTAGCTTTTATTTTCGTGTATTTTCCGATTGAGAGAAAATATTGCAAGGCTTCAAAAGAAAATGATGTGGAGAAAATAATATCTTTTCCAGAACTATCGTAACAACTTATTTCAATTGATTTCTTTTTGGAGAAAGGAGGAGGAGGGAGGGGCTGGGGGGGGGGGGGAATATTCATTCGGGGAAAATAAAGACCTTTCGCCAATTAGAACGTCGCCATACGCCTATGGAGAGGTGGGAATTACCTTTAGAAATCCGGCCAACTGGCCAAAGAGTTGAAAAGGGTCATTGCCGAAGGCCGAGTAAAAAGTCCCACATTTATGAAATTTTTACTTCCTTTGGCCTCTTAAAAAAAGTTCAGTTACCACTCTGCCACTGCTCAAGTTTTCGCCCCGAAACTCAGACATGGATTGCGCCCCTGTTAAGAAGTGAGTGATGATAAACTATTGGGATGATATTTAATTGATGTATTGCTATGAATTGGATAGGCCAATACTAAGAGATGTCAAAATGTTTCTTCTATAGTTTATTTGAATTAGTTAATTTGGAAAAGGTAATATCTGTTGTTGAGTCAGACTGTTATAAAAAAGTTTAGAATTCAAGCATGCTTTTTCTAACTAATTTTAGAATTCATGTTTTCGTAAAGTATATTGCAGAGCGACTGAGCTATGAAAACCTGAAGTAGTCACGAAAATATTTTAGCACATAAATTCAAGAGTGATTTAGAATATTAAAAAATTCAGACTCTTTGAGAGGACAAAGTTTGCTCTCTACCATTAAACCTCAACGTGCGTCAACTACATGAATTACAAATAAACTTGCCCGAGCGCACGGAGAAATCGATATTGTTGCGAACATTGGTTCCATGCGTCCTTGATTTTAAAAGGCTAAATAAAGAAGTGCCAAAAAGACCGACCAAAGGACCGTATGTACTCTTTTCCTCCAATAAATGAGTAAAATGTGGCGGACCGCAAGTAGGGTCACCTCTCAGAGAGTAAGAACCCAATGTTACAAGCGGGAAATTAAGTTTTCATCAAAGGTGATGCGTAAATGGGAAATCTCCAACAATTTTTAGCAAATGTTTCTACAATTTTCGGGAACTTTCCTTCAATTGTGGGACTTCCATATTTCCTCCTAGCCGGGAAGAGAACAAGTTAATGAAAGGGGTGAAATCCTCATCAGGCAAAAATTTGGAAACCTCTGACCCCCCCTCCCGTCCCCTCCCTCCTCTACTACATGATGATATCAGCGAAAATGTTCAAAATAAATCCGCATATGAATCTATGGCGGTGACATTAACCCAATCAATTAAAGCTATTCATGGTGGCGTCAGGGCGTACCTGACATGTTGCGAGGCGAGTCGGGCAGGTAGATAGAGTCTCCTAAGGCAGTAAGGTGGATCTTACAAATCGAGAAATATGTCATACTTACATTTTTCTGATTGTTCCACGGTAAAATTAAAAACAATTCACCGACAAGGGGTTGGATTTCCCAGACAGGTATGGTTTTAGCCAACGATTTGACAAAGTTCGAGGAGCAGTATACCCGCTGGTACCCCGCAGTGTATATTAAAACCATAAAAATAGTAGAAAGAAATCACATCTTAATCCATCAGATACTGGAAAATTTAAAGCAGTTTTATGCAGATTTAAAAGGAACTTATTTTAATGAAAAGATATTTGATCTTTACCAAAGTTAGGCGCTGTGTCCGGACGCCCCTGAAAGAACTAATTATTTAGATTGTTTATAGAAGTAAAACATAAACGAATCCCGACAAATTAATATTGAAACATATCTATGGAGGTAAAGAATACATTCTTATCAGGGGATCCCGGTCGTGATCAGTCACGTACGTTAAAACCCAATATATGCTTAGCCTGAATATCAATTAAAATCATTAAAGGCCGCATGGCTTAAAAATGATATTAAACAAATAAAATATAATAAATCACATTTTCCAAATGTCACAGTGTCGGCATCAATTAATTTGTTGGTCCTTATGGAAATAGACGAAAATAATCAATGTAATGCTTACTATCAGTGAAAGTGAGGAGGGAACGGACAGGGCAGGTCTCTGACACGTGGCTTGACGGGCAAATGGTCTCCAATTAATGAGTTTGCTCCATGAGTAGCATTAGCCATCACGACAAGATACCCGAGGGGGGAAGAAGATGGGGGTAAAAACGGTTTAGCATGAGAAAATAGAGATGTCTGGACGTTTATGCACAAATTTGCATATTAAGACCTAAATTCAACTTGTATGTCGCATGTTAGTGGTTCTGCCTGCCTTAACCACTTTAACATTATCCACCACATTGCAGCATCATACATACATTGTATAACACAATGACATGCCAGAAGCTGTCTTAAAATTTTCAACCGATTTTGACAGAATTTGATAATTGTATAACAATTTTGCTCATTTTGCTTCTACCTGTTCACAGAGTTGTAACCAAGTCATAATTTTGCAAATCAAGCCAGGTCACAAGTCACTCGTTGGCAAATCAAGTCACACGTCATTTGCTTGCAAGTCAAGTCAAGTCACAGGTCATTTTCCGGCAAGTCACAAGTCAAACTAAAGATGTTACGACTTTCTGCTATGTATGAAAGTCCACAACGATTACAGTAGGAATATATCCAAATTACAAATTATGTTTAAAGATGGATATGTAGCAATTTATGTATTGGTGGAAAGAGTATTAAACTCTGCGCAGATCAGCTTATGAAGTTTGGTAAAGAAAACAACTTTTCCAAAATATGTGATGTGTGGAAGACAGCTAAAAATATTGAAGTAATTCTTTAAACTTCCTTCGTAAATCTTACTCACTGAATTCATAAGAAAGTCTACTACTGCTAGGAGTGTATGAGGGCATGGGAAAGACCAAAGACTTAAACACTAAGGATTTACACAAAACAATACCAAGATCGCCCTACATTGCAAATCTGCCTAAGATATGCAAATGGGGGTGTGAGATGTAAATGCTGTAAAATGGTCAATGTCTATAGCCGATCTCAATGATTTTATTTTTTTTGCTAAATTTTTAATAGATTTTTAAAGCAATTTAGCAATAATGTTAACCGCTACGCGCCCTATCTACATTAATCGACATGGAGCAACAAATGGTCATCGCACATGTCACAATTAAAAAACAATTGTGGTGCTTTAAAAATATTTCTGTACACCGGACCGAAAATAATTTCTTTATGATCGATTTTGGTGTACTTAAAAAGCAAAAAGGGAGTCTGTGGTTGATTAATGTAAGCCATCTAAGCCATTTTCAATTGAGCGAACCTGGAAATCTCCCCCCCCCCCTCCGTTTTATTTCTATCCCTCTTTCGTGTCGCCACTGCTTATATGACATACATATTGTAGTATTAAATGTCTGAATTTTAGGTGTGATGCCATGTGGGATTCAAGTGGTACAGGGATGGAAGGCGTGTAGTCAGGTAGTGGAATGTCATGTTGGTTGCAGGTTGTGATGCAATTTGGGAAAGCACGTAGTCAAGGGGGAGCTGTGGGAGCCGCGGCTCCCCTTTGCTGAATGTCCATTTTTATTCGTCATAGAGGTCGGTTCCTCCTCCCCACCTCTCCTTCTTCTTTAAAATTTCTGGCTACGTGCCTGCATATGGGGTCATGTGGTGGAAAGATATCTGGATTGCATGTATGATTTCCTGTAGGGTGGGATGTAGGACCTAGTCAGAAAAACATCTAACCGTGGTATACGCTATAGCCATTACAGGACTGCGAATACGGTCAGACATCATCCTATGCATATAACGGTGGAAACCGCTACATTTGACTCATCATAGTCGAGTCGCAGAATATTTGCGACGCACTCCTGTTTTGCGAACATTTTCTAAGAAATTAGTACTTTTTTTACCTCATTCATTTTAACTTACAAAAGTTAAGCTACATAGCTAAAAAAGCTTTTAGTATGTAACTCTTAATCTTAAAAGCTTGGGCACATAAAAATATATTCAATAACTATGAACTAAAACCCGTAAAAGAAAATTTTCACCTACCTCGGTTGTTACCTTCTTACAATGGTAAGCGCCGAAGTGAATGTACCTAATTATTTCAAATTCTATCAAACATCAGCCATGCCAGCGTAGCGTAAATGTTGAACGCGGGCGTAAAAACAAAGTCGTGCGTCTAAAACAAGTGCACACATCAATTGACTTTACTGATTGAAGATAGTATTACTAATCATTTGCATATAGGAAATATTCAAGACATCTAATTAATGAAATAAATGACAAGTATACATTCATGTTGTTTTTGTGTTTTTTTTTTGCCAAATGCGTCCTTAGCAACTGGAGGTGGCAATCAAAATAATGAATGGAGAGGATACTTTGATAAAGTGTTTGGCAACCGGAAGCGTCAAAAATTTAACTGAAGGCAATAAAATTTACCTCAAGTTTAGGCCTACTGCCATTTATTATCAATTAAAAATGTAGTGAAAATTATTATGAGGTGTATACTGAAAACTAAAGATGCACAACAGGAATTTCCCCGTATAGTTTAAAGTTGTTCACAATCATAGGTTTCAGTCTGGTACGACTGCACACGAAATAGACAAAGAGCGAGTAAATAAGAGGGCAGCATATAGGTAAAACTTCGGGTATGCATGCATCTGAAAGTGAAAAGGAACAAATGATAAGAAGTAACATTTTTTTTATATCTCGAAAACAGCTATTTCAAAGCATAAAAAGAGTTTTGAGTACCGTCACTTTATAGCAATGGCGACAATAACGCCTAAAATAAATGTCACAAAGGACACTTCTTGACCCGCTGCTCAGACTCGTGATATGGAGGGCCCAATTCTTGCCTCCATTGTACCCGTGAGGAGAAGGGGTCACCCTCGTTGCCCCGTGGTCGGGTGTTCTTGGTTTTATTGCCCGTCTACGTCTCATACGGAAGGCTTTGATATGTTGATCGTTGTTTTTTTTGTATTTAATTTGTAGCCTTATACTTATATAGATAGATATAGACAGAAAAACTATTCTAAATTGTCCCGATTTATTTTTTGTCGGACAAATTTGTCTAACACCCCCTGCGCTCAAAGTATAGTTGTATTACAGCGTGAACATTGAGCAGAGGACAGAATTAATTCAGAAGAGAATTACAAGTTACGAATTGCAGGTATTTATAAGAGTTTAAATGGCACTAAGGCTCATTTTTCCTGTTTCAAATCCTCATTAAAAATACTAAATAAAGAAAGTGTCCGTACTAGATTTTCTACCCTCATTGGCCTGAATTCCTTCCATCTCCCCTGGCCTGGGTATAGCTAAAAGCGCAATTTCCCCTCCTTACCGCGAATAAAATTGATTCAATTTCAATCGGCCTAAACATTTCTGATGGCCCTTTTCTTTAAATGATAACTTTGCAATCACGAGAGTTAAAAATTAGAAGAGAATTTCTTTGGACGAAGCCAGGCCCGTATATATCGAGAAATGGATACACTTGAAAGTTGATCCGTTGAGATCAAACTACGTTGTTAACCAGTGCTTATGCTACATCCAGAATGTTCTAAATTTGTCTTTATGCCCACTTATTCATGTACACTTTGGAAAAACTAAATAAGAAAGAAATTTGAGTTAATTCAAACTCAATTTAACATGCAGAACTTCATTATAGAGGGCCGTAAATACTTGCCCCCAATAAGAAATAACAACAACAGAAATGGCCCATGTATCGTTCTTGCTTCAAACGCCACTGAATTTATAAACGAATAAGGGGATTCATAACAGAATTCGGTTGATGTCTCCACTCTCCCCCCCCCCCCCTTCCTTTCATATCCTCCCTCCCCTCCTCTCCTCTCGGGATCAATGGGCCCCTTGACTATCTTATCTATCAACACGCTCAGTGAAATGTTAGGTGTCCTGTCCCCTCCTGTTTTGAACCCCGCCTGTCTTTTGTTAGTTTCGCTAATTCGAATGTTTCCGTCAAAGTGTTGGTAAAATGTGATATCTTTGAACAGGCGCCCTTGATAGCCAATCGGGCGGAAGGTCATAAATCACAAAAAGGGGTTTTCTTATTAAAAGATTTTTTTGATGTTGGCTCGTCAGGCCCGTATCCTGGGTGGGGAGAGGGTAATAGGGGGGGGGGGGTAGTCAGAACGAATCCCCTTTTCTTGAGAAAGTGCCCTTTTGAAATCTAAAAGAATAAGAAGCATCTGGAATTTCAATGTTTGTTGTCCTGTCATATAAAAAACGGACCACCCCTTTCAAGTCCGACGTAGATATTAGAAAGCTGTCCCCAATTTTTCTTCCAAAATCGCGTAACAGAGAAACCAGGACCATTCGTAAAACAACAGAATTTTTTTTAGGACCTTCCATGATCTACATTGCAATTCTAACATATTACATACCCCAAATACTTTCTTGCAAAAGTGTCCTTATTTTCAGATCTTACTGTCCTATTCCTTTTAGATTACACGTTCTTAAGAAATACTGCTCGGGAAATACTGCTCTATTAACAAAATAGGTATCTATAATTAATCCTTTTTTTATAAGAAATAACTGCAGTGCCATCTGTAACCTTATACAAAATCATGCCGTGCACTGGCGCGGCCACGGCGGCATGTGCGTCCACTTCGCTGGCGTTATATTTCTTGATACGCGTATCGGTGTTGTGCACCCTAGTTTAAACAAAAAAGAATTTAAAAAAAGTTCCAAAAGCGCACGGTTGAGCTGAAAGAAGTGTACAATATTGGCTTACAATTTTACCCATTTTTAATCATTCTAGGATTAACGATATGTCTTAATTACTTACACGATTAACAGCATTAATAGGAAAAGTTAAGTATATATTTTGTAAACACGTTTTTGAAGGCCATTGACTTTTTCTTTATTGTGTGGCACACGATTTTTGATGTGCATGCTTTCATGCCCTAATCCGGAGAATTAGGTCACTACTTGATTTGGGCATGAAGATTCGTGCTAGGGGTAAGTAATCACAAAGTCCGGAACGCAGGGGTCCCCTAAATGTACCTGAGTATATTTTGGGGGAGCTTAAAACGTAAACTGACCATAAAAATATAACTACAAGGGTAAAAATCAGCCCAAACCCATGCATGCATGACAATGGCGAAAACGATATTAAGTAGACAAAAAATAGCTGAAGACCTTTTTTTTTTTCTTGGGGGCTCTTCAGAACTTACGAGATATTAGCCCCCTCCCCCTTTCTTCAAATGCTAGTTTGCCCAGGGCCCTTTCAAAGACTCTGATAAAAAGAACACGCAACCCGTATATTTAATTTGTACAATTCCCGTGGAACCGGAAATTCCTTTATAGCTGCGTTCATCTTTTAATATGGTCCGCGTTAGTTTCCGTCTCAGTGAACATTGTGACGTCATTGTAAGGTGTCTGTCGCTTTATACGTTCCACTGGAACTGATGCACTTTTTAATCTCAAAATTCTTCTCTAGGTGAGACAAGCCAAGAAAACCCTCGGAACAAGTGACAACCCAGAGTGGGATAAAGCATCATACAACACCCCACACAAATTATTTCCCCGTCCCAAAACCGCACCACATGATATTGCATGGCTCTTTAAGAAGCAAGGGGCGTATGGTAAGACAAGTGGAGACTCACGCGTACCTCCATCCAACATGGCCTCTGAAAAATCAGAGCGCATCAAAGCTATGTGGGACCATGGGACATTGTACAGGGAAGTAAAATTCCAAGAGGATAGAAAGAGTGTGGAGAAGGTGCAAACTGGATCAAGCTCTAACATAAGTAAATGTGGACTGGCATATGGACAGGTTGGTTATGCTTTTGTATTGTCCGTGTTCAAATAAAAACCAAAACGTATTTTCTACTGCTGACATGTTTACAAAAGGACAGGAAAAACGTTTTGGGGACCGCAAGCAAGTTGTGATATACATGCACAATCATTCGTGCAAAATGAGTGAAAGTTCTTACAAAATTGTGTGTTAAAATATTTGAGAAGATTGATTGGTGTCTTCTACAATGCATCCTTGCATTGCTGTCTGATAAAATCATGCAAAAAGGCAAGAAAAGTAAGAAATATAAACTTGTTTTTATTGAAGAACCACAATGCGCGCAGTCAAAGAAGAAAATCAGCCTTCTTCCTCCAGTGGATTGCACAACCCCAGTAGAGACTCGAACCACCGACGAGAATCTACCAGAATTGCGAGCCGCTGGACCTTTAAGGGATGGGGATGGGAAGGGGGTGAAGGGGGTCATTCACCATGTCCCATTCTGCTCCCCACCAAACATGACGATGATGACGCAGAATTTGCATCAGCCTTAAAGCCCAATCATCTGATCATACGGGTGAAATCACGTACGATGTGGTCATCAACGAACCAAAACGAACCACGAAAACAGGTGACATCCGTTTAAAACAAAAAATTAAAACACAGGAACAAAAATATACAAAAAGCAATGAAACAAGCAGCCCACTGGCAAAAAGTGAAAAATAACGCAATTTACTCATACGTTATCTGGTTATTATCAATAGTTCTGCGCCAAGGCACAAAACTCACATTATGACGTCAAATAAGATAAAATCACTTCCTTAAAGAATGAACAATGATATTAAGCGATGATTGATTAAACTTAAACAGATGTGTACACTTACTTGCTCTATTGCCTATTCTATAACGCGCATCCATCGCCAAGCTTTCTGGGCTTTGCGTAACGTCAACAGATCGTTTGTAATACCCTTACAGTGAACTTCATATAAGACTCTATCTTGCAAAATGGATTGAATTAATTCTAGTTTTTGCTGTTTTCCATATTGCTGCGCCAACATTTCTCCAGATGTGGACGAGGACTACATGAAAGCCATGGATAAGGGTGCCAGAACTACTAAGGCAATACATAATCAGGCATACGGGATCGAAGATGGACATGGTGGCTGCTTTGTATTCTGTGACAAGATCATCCAAAAGGCGGGGAGTAGAGGTAAATGATGTATTCAATATTAGTGATAAAATCTTTCATTCAATTGTTAGCGAAAACGAACTGACCAAGCATTGTTGTTCTTACTATTGTATTTGGTTTTCGCTCATTCAGAATAGTAAAAGCAGAATATGTTCTTGCCAAGCTAATACATCTTACAAGCAAAACACATTTCTGTTAAAAAAGCTGTCTTAATTTTCATTGTGCTTGTTGGTTATATGTGAAATTTGTAGTTCTACATTTATTTATGCAAAAAAAAAAAAGGGAATGTAGTAATGTATGTTTTTGATTTGTGCTTCTAATAGCGAATACATGAAAAGTATTTCAACGAATTTTCATACCGTTCTAATCTTATAAATTAGCATGCTAAATTTGCGATAGGCAACTTACCTTTTTACGTCATTAAAGTGTATATCACGCATTTACCTTCCCATCACGCGTTTCAAAGCGGATCGCACCACGCATAAAAGCAGTCGGGCGTTAAAATATGCGCTCAGTTTTGTCTCTAGAAATATTATAAGGCATACGCGTTACGGCAGCTAATGTTTTTAAACAGAGTTTGAAAAGTTATATTTTTGCAAGTCACAAGTCACTTGTTCAAAAGTCAAGTCAAGTCATTTGTTCACAGGTCAAGTCAAGTCATTAGTCAACAAAAATGGGACTCGAGTCCAAGTCCAAGTCCGACTCGAGTCCAAGTCAGCGACTGAAGTCAATGATTCTGCTTTCAACCCGCAACATCTTTATTACGTGTCGTTACGCAGCAAGCTTAAAATCAATGTCACGTATATTACACGACATTTGTTCATTTCACTTTTTTGCGCGTTTAACCCGGAGCTTCTTTTATAAGCGTTTTGCGTACCACACTTAGAATTTCTCTCGCAACCCTACGAGGTTGTAGATTGGATCTAGATGCAAATAAATACGAGCGTTAAAGTCAGTGTAACTTGCTACGCATATCTTAAATATATCAACCATTGAACTAAATCAAGGAGCGTTAATGCGCGTACTACATTAGGCGCAGTGCTAGATTGCGCATTTACGCATTTCCTCAGGCAGTTTTTTAGTTCGACGTGTAAAGTATATACGAAATGAAAAACAGGCATACTCTGTAGCTTTTCTACTAGAATTTGTGTGGTGCTCGCAGACTGCGCGTATATCGCGTTATGTTCAAACACCGTGACGTGATACCCTTTCTTCTTTATCTTTTGTTGACGCTGTGCTTTTCTTTCCATTGAAATACATTTACTTTCAAATTATCAGAAAGTGTGACGTCATTCGGTCTATATTTTTGGTTATTGTGCCCAATTTTTAATGTACCGACATATCTGCTGCCCTCTCTTAGAACCACATGGGTGGAGGATGAATCAAAAAGTATCACGCTCTGAGGTATAGAAGTTTCGACTCTCGGCCTTCTGCTTATATGAAATATAGGCCGAATGACGTCACACACTCTGGTATTATGTTACGCTCTCTTAAAGACACACTTGTGATACAATGTTACATAAATTGCGTATTCCTAATACACTTTTACGCAAACACATTGATGCTTTAACAATTTAGTACTTCAATTTAGCTCTATCTCTCAACATGACACAATCAGATATGGTAACTTAAATCAATATTACCAGTGGAATAAAGTATTTTGGTGCCTGTGCTTCTCCCTTTGTCATCTCCCAAATGATAATACTGCGAAAAGCAATAAAAAGGGACAATAAAAAACAATGCCACCGAGAAGGGGGCAGGGGGAAGTTAGTACGCGTCCACACACCCAAATAGAGCAGATCTATCTCCAAATCTACCGATTTGGGTATGTGCCCATGTCCGTTGAAAAAGTGGCGCCACACACTAATCTAAAGTCAATGGGATTTAACACGTCTCAAAACAAAGTTCTCAGATTTTTCTGGGAGACTTTATTTTCGATATCAAAATCAACTCCTTTCTATCTACCTACTGTGGTGTAGCGGTTATCATACCTGTCTTCAGACAACGAGGCCCCGGATTCAATCCTGGGGTGGGTAGACACGTCAGTGCACCACAACTGGTTATCAAAGGCCGTGGACATTGACTTGGTTGTCGATGTTATGTCTGTCCGTGCGTCGTACCTGTGTTCTCGTCCGGGTCGTATTAAGCGTTTCGTGATAGCATTTGTACTATCATAACCGAATACGCAGGCGACGACCCCGTCATTGTAATTGTGTATTCAACTCTCTCTCTCTCTCTCTCTTAACTCCTTTCTCACTGCAAAATTAGACACACTTACTTCAGTTTGTTTCCAGTTGCAGTACTAAAATTTGGAGAGATGTAACAATGATAAATGGTCAAAATTAGAAGCAAAGGCAAAAAAGCAACAATTTTGTGTCTTTTTTCCCTTCAAAATCGTGAAACGCTCTTAACAATACTGGCGCATGTGCATGTGCGTGCACATATAAAATGTATTACGCCTCACAATCAGAGTCCGCAATATTTTCAATATCTTACACTTGTGACGCGTACGTACGCGCATAGCGCCTATGGCGTTATACGCGTTGGAATTACAACACTCAAACAGCACAATCCAATTCCTGTGCTTTATATACGCCTGTAAAAAACGCTTGTGGAAGTTCTTCGCCCGTGTTGCTCTTTCTCTAACATGTGCACACTCGCGTACGCGTAACAATGCTTAGTGTAGAAAATTCAGTTCTACGCAAGAATTTCATTGTAAAAGACCATGGAGCCAAAACTTCCAGAAAATAACGTTTTTTGATAAATTTCTAGCAGTAAGTTTTGCTCAATGATATCATCATTTGATTCGGAAACATCTCCTTACTACCGACGACTACGTTTTTCCTGT
Organism: Chiridota heheva; assembly: GCA_020152595.1. NCBI lineage: Eukaryota > Metazoa > Echinodermata > Holothuroidea > Apodida > Chiridotidae > Chiridota > Chiridota heheva. The sequence continues at coordinate 1,399,770 of JAIGNY010000410.1, forward strand.
TTACAAAGTAAGGAGAGAAGTTGGTAGCCATCGGAAGTAAAAGTGTATTGTTTCGGTTATATGTTGCATAATATTGCAACAGCATTGAATTAAGGTGTAGGCTCACTGGGGGGAAGTTAGTGAGAACGACTCACTGTGCATAGGCTTAGGCCTATATGTAAAAAACTGCACCGCTATTTCGAAGCCGACACTATTTACTTTTAAACGAAAATTCAGACACCTAAAAATTTCAAAACCTAATATTCACAGATAGCAACTAAGTCTGAGAAAACAGTCACCTTATTTATTACAGTTTACAAAGCCAAATTCCTGAGGAAATGAGCCCTTTTCCACACTTTCTTTGCTACTTAATAATAATGATAAATAATAATAATGTATACTTGATAAAGCGCCGGTATCCGCCAAAGGGCGCTCATGGCGCTTTGCAAAAAACAAGTCAGTCAAACAGTTCAAACTCAATCCAGGCTGGAATAAACATAATAGTACAACATTAACAAGAAAGTTTTTTGAAAAGGAATGTTTTTAAACCAGTTTTGAAACTGTCCAGGTACCTAGCGGATCTAACAGTTTGTGGGAGACCATTCCACACTTGGTTGTTTACGGCTTCAGAAATGGAACGGCAGTAAGGTATCAGTGCGTATTCCAAACATCTTCGAGCGAAATCCGTACGCTCTATCGCATGAGCGTATACGCTTAAATGCGCATGCGTTTTAGAGTGAAGAAACGAGCAAATGCCCAAAGAAGGCCACAGGCGCAAAGCCACCACGTCCTACGCTTGCATTTTGATGCGTTATTGGATTTATAATTTTGTTTTAGCGACGCGCATCATTCATTGCTCATTTTCTGTTTGTTTGGGGTTTTTTATAGGGAAAATCTTGATGATTTTGCAAAAGACTTTATATTTTATTCTTTGAGGAACACTAGTAGACAAGTTCGACTACTGCTTTATCGATATTTTAGATTAAATAAATAAAGTTTTGATATCGAAAATGATTTTGCGGCCAGATCTGGTCGCAAAATTTTGTGGATATGTTTTGAAGGCCATTGAGTTTTTCTTCATTGTGTGGCACACGAATTTCAATGTGCTTGCTTTCATGCCCTTATTCGGAGAATTAGGTCACTACGTGGTTTGGGCATGAAGATTCGTGCTAGGGGAAAGTAATCAGAGGGTCCGGAACTCAGGGGTCCCCCAAATGTACCTGAGTCTATTTTGGGGGAACCTAAAACGTAAATTGACCATAAAAACATAACTACAAGGGCAAAAATCGGCGAAAACCCATGCATACATGACAATGGCGAAAACGATATTAAATAGACTAAAAAAAGTTGAAGACTTTCTCTTTTTTGGGGGGACTCTTCAGAACTTACGAGATATAAGGCCCCTCCCCCTCCCCCTTCCTCCAAATGCTAGTTTGCCCAGGGCCCTACAAGACTCTCAGCGGCTCTGATAAAAAGAACACGCAACCCGTATATTTAATTTGTACAATGCCCGTGGAACCGGAAGTTCCTTTATAGCTGCGTTCATCTTTTAATATGGTCCGCGTTAGTTTCCGTCTCAGTGAACATCGTGATGTCATTGTAAGGTGTCTGTCGCTTTACACGTTCCACTGGAACTGATGCACTTTTTAATCTCAAAATTCTTCTCTAGGTAGGACAAGCCAAGAAAACCCTCGGAACAAGTGACAACCCAGAGTGGGATAAAGCATCATACAACACCCCACACAAATTCTTTCCTCGTCCCAAAACCGCACCACATGATATTGCATGGCTCTTTAAGAAGCAAGGAGCGTATGGTAAGACAAGTGGAGACTCACGCGTACCTCCATCCAACATGGCCTCTGAAAAATCAGAGCGCATCAAAGCTATGTGGGACCATGGGACATTGTACAGGAAGTAAAATTCCAAGAGGATAGAAAGAGTGTGGAGAAGGTGCAAACTGGATCAAGCTCTAACATAAGTAAATGTGGACTGGCATATGGACAGGTTGGTTATGCTTTTGTATTGTCCGTGTTCAAATGAAAACCAAAACGTATTTTCTACTGCTGACATGTTTACAAAAGGACAGGAAAAACGTTTTGGGGACCGCAAGCAAGTTGTGATATATATGCACAATCATTCGTGCAAAATGAGTGAACGTTCTTACAAAATTGTGTGTTAAAATATTTGAGAAGATTGATTGGTGTCTTCTACAATGCATCCTTGCATTGCTGTCTGATAAAATCATGCAAAAAGGCAAGAAAAGTAAGAAATATAAACTTGTTTTTATTGAGAACCACAATGCGCGCAGTCAAAGAAGAAAATCAGCCTTCTTCCTCCAGTGGATTGCACAACCCCAGTAGAGACTCGAACCACCGACGAGAATCTACCAGAATTGCGAGCCGCTGGACCTTTAAGGGATGGGGGTGAATTGAAGGGGGTGAAGGGGGTCATTCACCATGTCCCATTCTGCTCCCCACCAAACATGACGATGATGACGCAGAATTTGCATCAGCCTTAAAGCCCAATCATCTGATCATACGGGTGAAATCACGTACGATGTGGTCATTAACGAACCAAAACGAACCACGAAAACAGGTGACATCCGTTTAAAACAAAAAATTAAAACACAGGAACAAAAATATACAAAAAGCAATGAAACAAGCAGCCCACTGGCAAAAAGTGAAAAATAACGCAATTTACTTATACGTTATCTGGTTATTATCAATAGTTCTGCGCCAAGGCACAAAACTCACATTATGACGTCAAATAAGAGAAAATCACTTCCTTAAAGAATGAACAATGATATTAAGCGATGATCGATTAAACTTAAACAGATGTGTACACTTACTTGCTCTATTGCCTATTCTATAACGCGCATCCATCGCCAAGCTTTCTGGGCTTTGCGTAACGTCAACAGATCGTTTGTAATACCCTTACAGGGAACTTCATATAAGACTCTATCTTGCAAAATGGATCGAATTAATTCTAGTTTTTGCTGTTTTCCATATTGCTGCGCCAACATTTCTCCAGATGTGGACGAGGACTACATGAAAGCCATGGATAAGGGTGCCAGAACTACTAAGGCAATACATAATCAGGCATACGGGATCGAAGATGGACATGGTGGCTGCTTTGTATTCTGTGACAAGATCATCCAAAAGGCGGGGAGTAGAGGTAAATGATGTATTCAATATTAGTGATAAAATCTTTCATTCAATTGTTAGCGAAAACGAACTGACCAAGCATTGTTGTTCTTACTATTGTATTTGGTTTTCGCTCGTTCAGAATAGTAAAGGCAGAATATGTTCTTGCCAAGCTAATACATCTTACAAGCAAAACACATTTCTGTTAAAAAAGCTGTCTTAATTTTCATTGTGCTTGTTGGTTATATGTGAAATTTGTAGTTCTACATTTATTTATGCAAAAAAAAAGGGAATGTAGTAATGTATGTTTTTGATTTGTGCTTCTAATAGCGAATACATGAAAAGTATTTCAACGAATTTTCATACCGTTCTAATCTTATAAATTAGCATGCTAAATTTGCGATAGGCAACTTACCTTTTTACGTCATTAAAGTGTATATCACGCATTTACCTTCCCATCACGCGTTTCAAAGCGGATCGCACCACGCATAAAAGCAGTCGGGCGTTAAAGTATGCGCTCAGTTTTGTCTCTAGAAATATTATAAGGCATACGCGTTACGGCAGCTCATGCTTTTAAACAGAGTTTGAAAAGTTATATTTTTGCAAGTCACAAGTCACTTGTTCAAAAGTCATGTCAAGTCATTTGTTCGCAAGTCAAGTCAAGTCACAAGTCAACAAAAATGGGACTCGAGTCCGACTCGAGTTCAAGTCAGCGACTGAAGTCAATAACTCTGCTTTCAACCCGCAACATCTTTATTACGTGTCGTTACGCAGCAAGCTTAAAATCAATGTCACGCATATTACACGATAATTGTGCATTTCACTTTCTTGCGCGTTTAACCCAGAGCTTCTTTTATAAGCGTTTTGCGTACCACACTTAGAATTTTTCTCGCATCCCTACGAGGTTGTAGATTGGATCTAGATGCAAATAAATACGAGCGTTAAAGTCAGTGTAACTTGCTACGCATATCTTAAATATATCAACCATTGAACTAAATCAAGGAGCGTAAATGCGCGTAATGCATTAGGCGCAGTGCTAGATTGCACATGTACGCATTTCTTCAGGCAGTTTTTTAGTTCGACGTGTAAAGTATATACGAAATGAAAAACAGGCATACTCTGTAGCTTTTTTACTAGAATTTGTGTCGTGCTCGCAGATTGCGCGTATATCGCGTTATGTTCAAACATCGTGACGTGATACCCTTTCTTCTTTATCTTTTGTTGACGCCGTGCTTTTCTTTCCATTGAAATAAATTGACTTTCGAATTATCAGAGAGTGTGACGTCATGCGGCCTATGTTTTTTTTTAATGTGTCCAATTTTTAATGTACCGACATATCTGCTGCCCTCTCTTGGAACCAACTTGGGTGGAGGATGAACCAAAAAGTATCACGCTCTGAGGTATAGGAGTTTTGACTCTCGGCCTTCAGCTTATATGAAATATAGGCCGAATGACGTCACACACTCTGGTATTATGTTATGCTCTCTTAAAGACACACTTGTGATACAATGTTACATAAATTGCGTATTCCTAATACACTTTTACGCAAACACATTGATGCTTTAACAATTTAGTACTTCAATTTAGCTCTATCTCTCAACATGACACAATCAGATATGGTAACTTAACCAATATTACTCGTGGAATAAAGTATTTTGGTGCCTGTGCTTCTCCCTTTGTCATCTCCCAAATGATAATACTGTGAAAAGCAATAAAAAACAATGCCACCGAGAAGGGGGCAGGGGGAAGTTAGTACGCGTCCACACACCCAAATAGAGCAGATCTATCTCCAAATCTACCGATTTGGGTATGTGCCCATGTCCATTGAAAAAGCGGCGCACACACTAATCAAAAGTCAATGGGATTAAACACGTCTCAAAACAAAGTTCTCAGATTGTTCTGGGAGACTTTATTTTCGATATCAAAATCAAGTCCTTTCTTACTGAAAAATTAAACATACTTACTTCAATTTGCTTCCAGTGGCAGTAGTAAAATTTGGAGAGATATAACAATGATAAATGGTCAAAATTAGAAGCAAAGGGAAAATAAGCAACAATTTTGTGTCTTTTTTCCCCTTCAAGTTCGTGAAACACTCTTAACAATACCGGCGCATGTGCATGTGCGTGCACATATAAAATGTATTACGCCTCACAATCAGATTCCGCAATATTTTCAATACCTTGCACTCGTGACGCGTACGTACGCGCATAGCGCCTATGGCGTTATACGCGTTGGAATTACAACACTCAAACAGCACAATCCAATTCCCGTGCTTTATATACGCCTGTAAAAAACGCTTGTGGAAGTTCTTCGCCCGTGTTGCTCTTTCTCTAACTTGTGCACACTCGCGTACGCGTAACAATGCTCAGCGTAGAAAATTCAGTTCTACGCAGGAATTTCACTGTAAAAGACCACGGAGCCAAAACTTCCAGAAAATAACGTTTTTTGATACATTTTTAGCAATAGGTTTGGCTCAATGATATCGTCATTTGATTCGGAAACATCTCTTTAATACAGAGGACTACGTTTTTCCTGTTTACAAAGTAAGGAGAGAAGTTGGTAGCCATCAGAAGTAAAAGTGTATTGTTTCGGTGATATGTTGCATAATATTGCAACAGCGTTGTATTGATGTGTAGGCTCACTAGGGGGAAGTTAGTGAGAACGACTCACTGTGCATAGGCTTAGGCCTATATGTAAAAAACTGCACCGCTATTTCGAAGCCGACACTATCTACTTCTAAGCGAAAATTCATATACCTAAAAATTTTAAAACCTAATATTCACAGATAGCAACTAAGTCTGAGAAAACAGTCACCTTATTCATTACAGTTTACAAAGCCAAATTCCTGAGGAAATGAGCCCTTTTCCACACTTTCTTTGCTACTCGGATGTTTACGGCTCCAGAAATGGAACGGCAGTAAGGTATCAGTGCGTATTTCGAAGATCTTCGAGCGAAATCCGTACGCTCTATCGTATGAGCGTATACGCTTAAATGCGCATGCGTTCTAGAGTAAAGAAACGAGCAAATGCCCAAAGAAGGCCACAGGCGCAAAGCCACCACGTCCTACGCTTGCATTTTGATGCGTTATTGGATTTAGATTTTGTTTTAGCGACGCGCATCATTCATTGCTCATTTTCTGTTTGTTTGGGATTTTTTATAGGGAAAATCTTTATGATTTTACGAAAGACTTGATATTCTATTCTTTGAGGAATACTAGTAGACAAGTTCGACTACTGCTTTATAGATATTTTAGATTAAATAAGTAAAGTTTTGAAATCGAAAATGATTTTGCGACACGTTTTGAAGGCCATTGAGTTTTTCTTCATTGTGTGGCACACGAATTTTAATGTGCATGCTTTCATGCCCTAATCCGGAGGATTAGGTCACTACGTGATTTGGGCATGAAAATTCGTGCTAGGGGAAAGTAATCAGAGGGTCCGGAACTCAGGTATGTACCCGAGTCTATTTTGGGGAAACCAAAAACGTAAATTGACCATAAAAACATAATTACAAGGGCAAAAATCGGCGAAAACCCATGCATACATGACAATGGCGAAAACGATATAATATAGACTAAAAACAGCTGAACTCCTTTTTTTTTGGGGCTTTTTCGAACTTACGAGATATTAAGGTCCCCCAAATGCTAGTTTGCTCGGGGCCCTACAAGACTCTCAGCGGCTCTGATAAAAAGAACACGCAACCCGTATATTTAATTTGTACAATGCCCGTGGAACCGGAAATTCCTTTATAGCTGCGTTCATCTTTCAATATGGTCCGCGTTAGTTTCCGTCTCAGCGAACATTGTGATGTCATTGTAAGGTGTCGGTCGCTTTACACGTTCCACTGGAACTGATGCACTTTTTAATCTCAAAATTCTTCTCTAGGTGAGACAAGCCAAGAAAACCCTCGGAACAAGTGACAACCCAGAGTGGGATAAAGCATCATACAACACCCCACACAAATTCTTTCCTCGTCCCAAAACCGCCCACATGATATTGCATGGCTCTTTAAGAAGCAAGGAGCGTATGGTAAGACAAGTGGAGACTCACGCGTACCTCCATCCAACATGGCCTCTGAAAAATCAGAGCGCATCAAAGCTATGTGGGACCATGAGACATTGTACAGGAAGTAAAATTCCAAGAGAATAGAAAGAGTGTGGAGAAGGTGCAAACTGGATCAAGCTCTAACATAAGTAAATGTGGACTGGCATATGGACAGGTTGGTTATGCTTTTGTATTGTCCGTGTTCAAATAAAAACCATAACGTATTTGCTCAGTCCGTGTAGAAGCTCTTTGCTCAGTCAAAGAAGAAAATCAGCCTTTTTCCTCCAGCGGATTGAACAACCCTAGTAGAGACTCAAACCACCGACGAGATTCTACCAGAATTGCGAGCCGCTGGACTTATAAGAGAGAAGAGGGGGAGGGAGGGGGGGTCATTCCCATGTCCCATTCTGCTCCCCACCAAACATGACGATGATGACGCAGAATTTGCATCAGCCTTAAAGCCCGACCATAAGGGTGGAATCACATACAATGTGGTCATCAACAAACCAAAACGTCGCCCACCGCCAAGACTGGCAAAGCTTCAAAACCTTCTTCAGCGTGAGGTTTCTAAAGGGATGATTGAGAACAAGCTTTCAAAGGCCGAGAAGCGCCGCAAAGTACCCTCTTCATGTATTTGTTATGGAATTTAACAATAACAAAAATTGTAAATAAATCTTATTCAAAGAGATCCTTGGCCAACAAAACAATTAACACTTCTCATAATAAAAATGCTAAGATACGTGTGATCGTTGTTTATATATGTATTTTTTATGATAATGCTTTTGCATTTTATAATTTTGAACGCCTCAGGTGCACACTCCTACCCGTCAGCGCCAGTCTCCCTAACACCACCACCCTTGCTCTACATTGGAATATACTGCTTTTTCTTTTTAATTCCATGCAAAGTGGGATTCGTTATGCTATCATATTTTATATATAAAAACATACTATCCTGTTAAATTCATGACATGTCCTTATTATTCATGATCGTCCTATGCGCACCCTCATGTCAATGAAAACGAGATTAAGTGCGTGAATTTGGTTCCTAGCCTTCTAATTCGTAATTTACAGTTACTAGTTCCAAAGTCCTGATTAGTAGGGTTCGGACCCTAATTAGGATTCTAACCCTGATTAACCTAACCCGAATTAGTCAATTACGAATAACGAACCAGGAGCCAACTTCACACACCCAGTGAAACCTTCCCCTCTCTAGTATGTATATAGTCCTGTTAAGTTAAAGTAACGATAACGCTTTTATGTATTAGCGACCTCGCTTTATAGATAGGCCAAACATAAATGGAATAACAAATCATGATGATATACATTCGGATATATGTCAAGATATGTCTTCATGCTATTAATGTTTTTTTTTAGTTTTAAATGGGGTTTTTTTCAATACAAATAAAGAATGTTTATTCTACTTGTTGGAAAAGTCACAGAACTTCAAATTGCGTGAACGCGCAAAGAGTGTTAGCGTTATCAACAACAGACAAGCCCTTGCGGAAGAAAATCAATGGAAAGCCTTTGCAGAGGCCATAATGAATGCCACCAGGGAGAGAGAGGCAGAGCGCAAAAAGAAGCGTGGCCTCTAGTCAAAAGTTTACCTCATCGAGAAGATAAAAAACGCAAGCAGGAGGCAGAACAAAAGCGACCGAGAGGACCCACAGAGACCGAGCGAAACAGATGCGCAGTTCTACCGTCGTTTCTTTGGAGAATCTGATGAGTCCACATTCTCAGACAGGGAGGCGGCTTCTGACAGGTCTTCTACCAAGTCTTCAGAAAAGTCCTAACTCACTTCTGTGTCTACCTTCACTTCTGTGTCTAGTTTCACTTCTGTGTCTAGCTTCACTTCTGGGTCTAGCTTCACCCCTCTGTCTAGCCTCACTTCTGTGTCTAGCTTCACTTCTGTGTCTAGCTTCACTTCTGTGTCTAGCTTCACTTCTCTGTCTAGCTTCACTTCCCTGTCTAGCTTCACTTCTCTGTCCAGCTTAAACTCGGCCTCGTCTTCTATGAGGTCTTCTCCTGTCGCAGAAGATAAATTCTTTCATTAAACGTCCACTCAGCACCGAGAACACCCACAATCTTTCACAACCGACCCCCATCACATGTTTAAGAAATTTCAAGTTTTCAACTTTATGTTCTGGTCACTTTAAAATACCTGTTTTTTTGTATTGTTGTACACGTATGCGTTTTGCCAGTCAGTCAGTGTATCAATTTGCCAAATGCGACTCCTTGTCGTCTAAATGTTTTATGTCAGTGGCAGTTGACAGAGCCTATTACAATTAATTAGCAAATGATTAGAATACGGGAATGCTGATTTCTTGGCGAAAACCTAAATGTATTCTTCCAGTCTTCACATGAAGTGTGAATCCTTAAGCATAAGGCTTAGAGAAATGGCCATCCTGTTGTCATAACTTTATGATAAAAATAATGGTATTTTCCTTCGACTGAGCAAGGAGGCACTCTGTTCCTTGGACTGAGCATTGCCAGTTTTGAATAGTCACTCTGAAGTTGTGTGATTAGTGGCGTTACCACATGACCTCACTTGCCCCCGGCCCGTAATGCCCTAGCTTCACCACTGTGTGTGATTCTCTTTATGTTTATGCCATTATTCTGTTATTGACTCAGATGTCACTTGGGAGAAGCAATTCCTTCAAAGAACATTCTGAAAGAAGAAAAACCATTTGTGCGAAGAATGCCTTAATTACATCACGAATGCCCTACACACTACATCATGTGAAGTTTTGCATAATACCTTGCATCTAAAAGAACCTTGCTTATACTAAACTGCTAAAGCAAGCTCTAAAAGGTAAATTATACTTCCAATTTTCTTTCCACACCAGGATGCCAACAGTTGTGTGCATCGAATAAATAGCCTGAAGCCAAAATACAATAATTCTAATAATAAGAAATAAAACTAAAATATAATGAATCTACTTATAAGAAATTAAACTAAAATACAATAAATCTAAAAATAAGAAAAATCTAAAACCTACAAAAAACCTACTAAATTTATTAATAATAAGAAAAAAATAGCCTAAAACTAAAATATAATAACTCTAATAATAAGAAATCAAACTAAAACTTATTCAGTCTTATAATAAGAAATTAAACTAAAATATAATAAATCTCATAATGAGAAATAAAACTAAAATATACTAAATCTAATAATAAGAAATAAAACTAAAATATATTAAATCTAATGATTAGAAATAAAACTAAAATATAATACATCCAATAATAAGAAATAAAACTAAAATATAATACATCTAATAATAAAATAATGCGTGACACATTGAGTGGATTGTAATGCATGACACATTGGATGGATTACAATGCATGACACATTGAATGGATTGTAATGCATAACACATTGAATGGATTGCAATGCATGACACATTGAATGGATTGTAATGCATAACACATTGAATGGATTGCAATGCATGGCACATTGAATGGATTGCAATGCATGACACATTGAGTGGATTGTAATGCATAAAACATTGAGTGGATTGTAATGCATGACACATTGAATGGATTGCAATGCATAACACATTGAATGGATTGTAATGCATAACACATTGAATGGATTGCAATGCATGACACATTGAATGGATAGTAATGCATGACACATTGAGTGGATTGTAATGCATGACACATTGAGTGGATTGTAATGCATGACACATTGAGTGGAGTGTAATGCATAACGCATTGAATGGATTGTAATGCATGGTACATTAAATGTATTGTAATGCATGACACATTTAGCGGATTGTAATGTATGACACATTGAGTGGATTGTAATGCATGACACATTGAGTAGATTGTAATGCATGACACATTGAATGGATTGTAATGCATGGTACTTTAAATGGATTGTAATGCATGACACATTGAGCGGATTGTAATGCATGACACATTGAGTGGATTGTAATGCATGACACATTGAATAGATTGTAATGCATGTGGGAACGACGAATGGCACTCTAGAATTGCTGGCGCAGTACATTTATGAGCATATAAAGTAAATTAAATTGATGTCTTTTTTGTTTTATGTGTATCAGTATGTTTTCCTATTGTTTTCAAATGTGACCAGAAGAGATGAATTTTATATTATTGTTGCTTCATTGATTATGGTATAACCTATGTACAACAGGTATTACGCTCAAACTTTTGGCTCATTTATTAATCATGAATCTGTTACTCATTTGGATTCATTCTTCCCCGGTGCTGAGTGAATTTTTACAAATCAATCAAAGTAAATGAAAAAATGTATATAAACAAATTAAGAAGACAAATATTGATATATAAGGAGATTGACTTTGTGCAATAAATACAATTTTACCGAAAAACCTACAATGCCTTGCTTCAGTTCAACTGAGAAGAAAACAAACTATATCGTCTTAAAAACATACAAGGAAATCATGATATAGAAAAATACAGATGAAGACATCTGATTTTGTAATAAAATACTGATATATGTCTGAGTATAAAATGCAATGTAAAGATACTAAGAAGTCTACTAAAATTAAACACATGAAGTCATGATTAATTTTGTTTGTATTTTTCTGTCATTTTTTTCTTCAACGCATTTTTCCGTTGACAGATAGTCCTTGGTTAACGGTTTTCCACCTCTATTGAGTGTTATATACCTTTATATGCAATTAAAATGCAATATATATATATATATATATATATATATATATATATATATATATATATATATATATATATATATATATATATATATATATATATATATATATATATATATATATATATATATATATATATATATATATATATATATATATATATATATATATATATATATATATATATATATATATATATATATATATATATATATATATATATATATATATATATATATATATATATATATATATATATATATATATATATATATATATATATATATATATATATATATATATATATATATATATATGCAACTAGAGAGGCAAATTCCCCTTTGTCCCTCGTCAAGTTTGGTGTGCATTTTTTCCTATGCGAGCGGATCCCCGCAAACCATAAATTTGGAGTCGGTTAACACTTTTTTTGTTCCTTCCAAAACTTCTTGTCTCATCCAATAATATCAGAGTGTTATCCAATACAATTCGCGCCCAAACTTATCACGTGTCTTTTAGGATCACAATCTTACCTTGTTGCGGAAACCATGTTACAACCATATGCGGGATTACCTGGGCAAGGGAACTTCCCCTCACTATTTTCCCGAATTTGTGTTAGATAGGCAAAGTTGATTTTCCGATATTGCCTCCCCCCCCCCACCCTACTTTCGCTAGGCAAATCCTACCCATTGCTACAACCAATGGTGATACGATGTAGGGAATCGACTGTACGCTATTTATTCCCCCGTAATCTCTCTCATCACTGTTCTTAACAAAAATTGGTGCTCATCACCTACATCCCCATATACTTTATGTTCACATTCCAGAAGTCGAAAAACTAGCTAGTTTACGAGTTAGAAATTGACTGGGTCGTATACTCCCCTTCCCCTATCAACGTGCATGTCAGTTGCTCTTAGCGAAAACTTCTACTTATCATTTCCATCCCTATATAGTTCATGCTCATACGTCAGCAGTCGAAAAACTGCTTGGTTTATGAGTTGGTAATTGATTGGGGTCGTTTGCCTCCCCCCTTACTCTCCAGACCCTCTAAGCGTATACCCTAACCGTTATTAGCAAACGCTTGTGCCCACCATATTTATCATCATAATGGGGAGTAAGGGGGAGTAAGGGGGGGGGGAAGGCAACCGATGATCTTATTTATTCTATGGAGTGTGCTTGGTTGGGTGCCTGTAATCAGGACGGTGTTTATGATGAAAACTGTACATTATACAGTTATAGGTACATGTATTGTACATGTTATCCCCTCCACCCTTCCGTAGTCATTAAAAGGAAAGCTTGAGCCCAACTCTACTTTCACAATCTTTTCTTCGGTGAAAATGAAAAATGCAGAAAATGAGGTCAAAATAGATGAAAGTATAAAAAACATAGGGTCGAAGGTATTCCACACCTCCCCCTGTAAAACAGAAAATTAAGGTGGAAGGGACCGTAAAATATGCTTAAAGGTCCAGATTGTAAACATCCATCCGAGCCATTAGGGCAGGTGCTTATTCCTGGTTACCTTCGGCTCTAGAGACGATTCCAATAAACCTACTGCCCTTGGACAAGATTTTCCCGCTCGTCATTTCTTTATCTTCAGATCTTCAAAGACCTATCCATTATTTTCCATGATACGTTCCACCTACACAGTTTCTGACATTTTCAAGACGTTGGCTTCCTAAAACGGCTTAAAAGACGATTCCTGGCTAATATCAATATTTGGTATTATTATACTAACACAATTTTTATGTTGGATTTTATTTTTCTTGAGCCCGCTTACGATTAAGAGGGAGGTGACAGAATTCCATTTGTGGTCAGGCCACTGGTTTGGTTTGATTTAAGGTTTATCGTCCCGACAAACTTCCTTAGTTGGAATATCAACGTCAGGACGCCCGGCTCACGGCCGTTTTATAAACCAGTTGCTGTGCACTGGTTGGAGACCGACCGGTGATCGAACCCGGGACGCTAGAGTGCCCATGAAAGATTTCCGCCCTTACATCAGCGATGTTCACTTTTTCCACAAGTTACAAAATCTAACATCTCAAGGCCACCGAAAATTTACGCATCACTGTCCCCACACATATATTTTACGATTATACATACACTGTGCGACTACGGAGTTTATTTCAGAAAGATCGCCCTGGAGTAGCAATGTCGGGGTATTGACATACAAACCGGAGTCTTGACCACTGACTGACTGACTACGGAGGTCCCTTTAGTGACGCTACTGCTGCAACTCCTTGGAATGCTATCTTAGTCCCAAATTTTATTCTCACTTTAGGATGGACGCTTTTCTTTAGAAGTAAGAAACCTGCAAGGGTCACGGTACTGCCAGACTTTCAGATGGGGGAGGCGGAGGGAGGGGAGGGAGGGGGAAGGGGGAGTGTCGCCGAGGGAAAACGATGATACCCTAAAATATGTCTAAAAATTGCTTAACATCCTCAGAGGCGTAATTTAACTGAAAAACAGCGTATCAGCGTATTTTCTGGATCCCTTTTAACTTAAGCTCGTATTCGAAAGGTACCGGTACGATTCCCGTCGTGGGCGTTGTATTGTCCTTGAGCAAGACACTTTACTCTTACTTGCTTCAGTCCACTCAGCTGTAAAATGAGTACCAGCACTGCTGGGGAGCTCCAAATCTACGATGGCGTCCATTCCAGGGGGAGTCATATACTCTCATACGCTTGCGCCATGCAAACCGGGGATAAGTACCGGCCGTATGAGCCTCAGTCCTGGCTATGGCTAGCTCGGATTTTCCTTTTTTACATTTCTTGTTGGGGTATGATCGAAATTGCAGTCTAAGAAATTTGTCTTATCTTAATTTATCCTTATGAAAGTTAGAACAAGTTTTGATTAAATCCCGTAACAGAGTTATGAACAAAATAGGCTAAGGATCAGAGGCCACAACCTAACAACCATATTCATTTGGTTGGTGCTACGTCACATTCGGGAAATGACGTCGTTTGCGCTGGAGTGAAAACAAACCTTTGCGCGATACACGTGGGCAAGTCTGTATGTGCCACAGTATGACATGTCAACAAACATGACTGATCGCATTGTTTTAACTCCAATGCGGGATGAATGCGCGCACTTGCTATTTGGTCTGATGACATCAGGTCACATTTCCAACCAAGTGAATAGGCCGAAGGCCGAGAGCCGAAACTTTTGTACACAAAAAAATCGTGATGCATTTATGTACGCCATTCTTGTTCCAGCATGGTCAACTATGCGAGGCCGGTGGACAGTGCATGCGTAACGGGTCGAGTGACCGAGTGAGAGCGTACCGGCTGGGTCGGGCGGAGACAACGACAAGATACGATACAGAGAGCAAGTTTTTAAAATATTCTTCATTCCACTGAAAATTGCTGTTTTAACATTTCCGTTTACATTAAATGGCGTTGTGCATATATGAAAACCAGCCAAAATTCTTTTTAAGATTTTTTAATTTTTTGGAGGACGGGAACCATTATTATAATTAGGAACGGAGTAATAAATTACAGAATTAACGTTGAATCATTTTGTCACTAATGACTTTAGGTCTAACGTTAACACTTCCGTTGTGTTCCTGTTCTGCGAGATAATTTAAAATTAGATTGGCATAACTTTTAGACGTTGGCATGATTTCACCATAGAATAAGCCTGTTTATGCTCAGTATACATGGGTTCTGGCGTACGTATGAAGAATTTAAATTGATTTTTGGCCAAATCTCGAACATAACGCATCGCTGCCCCTAACAAATTTCGAGGTAGGCCAAGGGTAACGTTAACGTTAGACGTACTCTGGGGATATTTCCACCACGTGCGGCGGGCGTAGGCCTACTCACAGGTGTTCCTAGCGTTAAAGTAAGCTATGTCAGAGAGCGTGACGTCATTCGCCCTAGGAAATATAAGCCGAATGACGTCACGCTTTCTGCCTATATACTTAATACCTATATATAACACGGTAGGTCACTTTCTAACGCGACTTTCGAAGCGTATATGAAAATTCCTTTTTTTGACCGCTCGCGAATTTAAATTACATTTTTTGATTCAAGTCACATTTCCTGGAGACTCCCTTCTTCGTTTATAAGCCACAGTATTTTTTTTTTTCTGATGAGATGAACAAACGATGGATTTTCTACCGACATTACGGTCATGACAGTGTAAAAGCCCAACAATTTGCTGCACAAGCCAAAGAAACGTTGCGATGACGTCATGAAGAAGCAGCACTTCATTCAATTGGTTTGCAGCAAATTGTTGGGCCTTTTCAAATATTAAAAGTATTTGACACATTGATAGATGAACAGCACTTAAATAAGAGAACCTTTAATTAATATTGCACATTTCATCAGGCTGACAATAGGTTAATTCAGTGAATACAATCATTTTAGTAACTCAAGTTGAACTTGTTAATAGAAAACAGAGGTAGGCCTACAGCTATTGAAACAAGCATGTTGTAAGTGACTAATTTACACTTCATGTAAAATAATAGTTCATTTATACAGGGACTTGTTAGTAGAAAATGCCAACTTCCTGATTTATATTATTATGATATATTCAAGATTATGAAGAAATAGGTGTAACTTTATTTGGCTCCAAACTTTACCGGTCAAGATGCCAAATGAGTGTCAATGGTGACAGAATGATTTTTGCTAACAAGCTGGTATAGGCTTTGATAATGATACTTTGTTTTTAGTTTCTATATTATTATGACACCAACCTTGGCCTATATGTTTATCAATTAATTTTCTTTTTAATTGTAGGCCTATCAAATCTGCTTAATATTGTAGTTCAACTTTAAAACAATTGATTCAATGAAACAACCCCTACAGCCCAATGCAAATCAGCTGTTAAGCTCAGCCTAAACATAATGCTATACATGGTTTAATTTTCATTTCATTTACAATTTCACAAATATTTGTATAACTTTGAATATATTAGCAAATATATTAGCCCATTATTTGTTAAAATTGCTGTGAAATTTAGAAAGGTTAATCTTTACATTGTTCCATATTGGATGATAAGTTGTAATGTTGTGTACAGTATTTCAAACTCAATCCAATGGTTCATACATAGGCATACAATATGTGTATTTATAGGCCGCTAATAGGTGTGTGTTTGCAAGGCATTTTTGTTTGGAATAAAGCAAGTTTTATTAAGTATATACTGTGCAATAATAACAAGTTTTCAAAGTTGTTGCCTGCATTGAGAATTACAACAAACTTAAAAATAAAATTAAAAGGTTGATGGCCACTGTTATTAAAACAAACGTTTAGTATCATGTAACGTAAAATGAATTAGGGGTAGCACGTAAAAGCCATAACATAGTGCATTGTTGTGCATGATTTTTCATTTTGTTTAATGAATGTATTTTAGTTTAAATTAGTATGTTTTTTGGCAATCATGTCTGTATTTTGCAGAAAAAGGCCAGGCTTTATTGCTTTTGTGGAGTAACCCATCTTGTTTTAACAATGTACATCGGTACGTAGGCAACATGTTTTTTTGTAAAGGATGGCCTAATCTCTACGAGAAATATATTATGAGGTCTTCACATACATTCCGTATATGACTGAATATAATTACTGAAGGGTAAAATTATAATGCCTATGCAACATATGTGTAACCAGCATTTGAAAAAAGCGCCCCTTGAAACACGAAGGGATGAAACAGCCACTGTTATTTTCATCCCGTTTCAAGGACATTCTCTTAACGAGTTGACCATGTACTATGCAATCATTTGACGACAAATTTTGTAATAATACGAAATGTACCAACGTGGAAATGAAAAAGAAAACTAAACTTTTCAGTGACTGCATATCAATGTCACGTAATCGTTCATGCGGTTACTAGAATGCCACAGGCACAGAAAACTAGGACGGAGTAGTATTCAAAGGGCGGATTCTGAAATGTGTATGTACTTACATGCTTAATTATAAACAGGGTATAAACTTAGCGAGCTTTGATAATATTCTATGAGGATCATTTCAGATACTGAAACTAGTATAAAAACATTTATTTTTACAGACATGATCATATTTTCTGCAGATGTTCACCATGTTTGAAGAAATTTTAATCTATCTTCATTTGGTAATTCTTTGTGAAGGCGAATTAACTTATTGAAGGTATATGTACTTTTAATTTGCTCATATGCATAATTATACATTTCTAACAGCTATTATTTACCACAAACAAACATAGGTTTTTGATATGGAGTTCTACATTCACACTTTATATATGACTAGCCTATACTATTTTTGAATAACAGTCTAACAAGTAACTAAAGCAGTACCTTATACTTGTGGTTAACTGTGATGGATAATATCTATTAGACAGCTAAAGATGTGTATTAGACATCTAAAGAAAACATCCAGTAAACACCTGAAGTAGATAAGAGTGACAATTTTGTTCAGGTTTAGAAAGGTGTCAGGTAGACATCTGAGGTAGATGCACATAAGAGTAGCGAATATTTGTCAGGTTTAACAATATGTCAGGTATAC
Source organism: Chiridota heheva (assembly GCA_020152595.1). Classification (NCBI taxonomy): domain Eukaryota; kingdom Metazoa; phylum Echinodermata; class Holothuroidea; order Apodida; family Chiridotidae; genus Chiridota; species Chiridota heheva. The sequence continues at coordinate 1,418,060 of JAIGNY010000410.1, forward strand.
ATCTAAAGTATATGTACATGTGTAAGAATGGTAAATAGTGGTCAGGTTTAACAACAAAATGTCAGGAAGACATCTAAAGTAGATGTAAATATATATATATATATATATATATATATATATATATATATATATATATATATATATATATATATATATATATATATATATATATATATATATATATATATATATATATATATATATATATATATATATATATATATATATATATATATATATATATATATATATATATATATATATATATATATATATATATATATATATATATATATATATATATATATATATATATATATATATATATATAAAAGATTAGTTCCTTGCATTGGCCATTACAAACAAAACAAAATAGGAAAAAATGACAATGTCTCTAGCCAATAGATTATTTTAAAAACCAAATATTTCGAAAACTCCTGGTTCCTTCTTCAGTGGTATGAAGTTAAATGACGCTAGAAGATAACAGCGATGATAGCTTGCACGTTAGTACATTTCAAAGAGCGCTAAAAATCGTACGCGTAAAATAGTAGGCGCAAAAGGGGAAAGCGCGCAGAGAAAAAAAAAGAAAAAAAAAACTGGCGCCAAAATGTGCTACGGCACAAAAACAAGAGAAGGACTAATGAGACGAAGTGGAAGTGAAAACATTTTTCCTAAAAACAGAAAAAGGAGAAAGATTAGACAGGTCTCTCTTTATTAAGGCCATGGATGTGGCTCTTAGTTTTAATCATGAATTGCAATTCAAACAACTTTCTATCTTCCGTGCTTCTAAAGTTCCCCCTGATGAGAACCACCTTCAAATGTTCCAACTTATGTCTAGGCAAATTAAAATGCCCTGCCACGGGATAACCCTCACTGTCACCGTCAAAATCGCGAATAGACTGCTTGTGGTTATTGAACCTCAATCGGAAAGAGGTTCCAGTCTCACCAATATAAGAAATTTCCGGACATTTCGAACACATCACGCAGTAAACCACGTTAGAAGAATCACAGGAAAAAGTTCCCGGTTTGATCACGTGATTCCTCGGGAGAGATACCGTTTCATCCGTGACTATGTGCATGCAGATTTGACAACGCGGCTTCCTGCAGGGTTTATTACCTCGCCCAGGCATCCTGCGCGATATGTTGGAACGTACCAACAAATTCCTAAGACTAGGCGGCTGCTTTAGTGCCACAACCGGTGGTGCAGAGAAAATTCCTCCAATCTCTGGGGCCTGTTTCAATATCCCCCATGACGATTTAATACACTTCAGGAGAGGCTGTATCTGTGTACTGTGCGAAACTACGAGGGGAATGCATGCGGTCTTAGTTTTGATCCGATACTCTAAAAGCTCACTGCGATTGACAGGAATAACCTTGTCCATGAATTTCCTTAACAGTTTTAAGGGATAGCCCCTTTTAAGAAAGTGCCCCGACATAACGTTAAGTTGGATCTTGAGATCATGAGGGTCAGAACAAATTCTCTTAAGACGAAGAAACTGGCTATAAATGATAGAATCTTTAGTGTGTTGGGGATGATTGCTATCATAAACTAGGTAAGCATGACTATCAGTGGGCTTGGTATATAAGGAGGTAACCAATGAACCCTCACGGATTTTGACCAGAACATCCAAGAAAGGTAATTCATCCCGGGAAAAATCATAATTAAATTTAATGGACGGGTGATACATATTCGTGAAACCAATAAATTCCCGCAACGAAACCTCGCCATGCTGCCAAATCATGAAGATATGTCGATATACAGATATAACGGACATAAAAGGAAGGAGAGAGTGTGGACTCTTGTAATATCTTACCCTCAAGATCGGCCATAAACAAATCCGCATAACAAGAAGCCATCTTAGTACCCATAGCGGTGCCCTTGATCTGGTGATAAAACTTATTATTAAATTCAAGGCAGTTATGAGTAAGAATAAATTGGATGAGTCTACCGATATCACGAACGACATAATTATCGAACGAACCAGATTGCCTGAGATGCTTAATACATGCCTCCACCCCATCCGCGTGAGGGATATTTGTATAGAGTGAAGACACGTCAATCGTTACCAAGATAGCCGTATCGTCTATCCTATCTACCTCGCTCGATAACCTGTTAAGAAAGTGAGTTGTATCCTGGACATAGCTAGGGATAGCACGAAGGAGTGGTTGTAATTGAGTGTCCGCATAAGCGGACAAGAATTCCGTGCAAGTACCTTTACCTGAAACAATAGGCCTACCCGGTGGATAATACTATAATCACGACAAAGGCCGACTAGGTTGCTGCCTATATGGGACCTGTCTGACTCAGGTAACGTTCTCTCAAGAATACCCTGCAACTTATGTATTTTAGTTAAAGTATAGAATATACCGGTTTTGGGGTTAGGTGGGATAAGTTTCTCAACATCACTCTACGTTACGTCATGTAAAACATTTACCAGGTTAACAGTGTCAACCTTCATTTTAAGTATGGGATCAGAATCCAACCTCTCATAAAAGGCCTCGTCAGCTAATTGCCTCTCAGCCTCCAAAATATAGTCTACCCGGTTTTGAATAACGATAGCACCGCCCTTATCAGCGGATTGAATAATAACATTATCATTGCGTTGCAATTCTTTAATGGTACGCAAGTGATCAGAAGAAACATTAGGCGTGGGTGCTTTAGAAACATGTAAATTACAAAGAAACCTATCAAGGTGCTGGTTACCGCCATTAACAAAAGTGTCGATGGAGGCGTTCCTCTTAGGTGCGGGGGTCCATGTGCTCTTCTTCTTAAAGGCTTCAAGTTTACAATAATCAGATCCCGGGACATCACCAAACCATTCAGCTAAACGAATGCGTCGATTAAAACAATTAATGTCCTTGCTAAGCTCAATCCCATCTAATCTAGATGAAGGGCAAAAAGAAAGTCCCTTCTCCAATAAATCAATGTGCTCTCTAGATACTTCCAAATTAGAAAGATTAACAACTGCCCCTGCTGTTTCGATGGGTTTGGTCGTACCATTGGAATGCGTGGGTTTAGTGAACCTAAAAAAATGTTCAATGAAAGGATGGTGGAAACCCTCTAGTGTTGACAACAGGTCATCTTGTTTATTTAAGTGCCTAAGTTTATGTTCCTTATTGACATATATATTCATCTTCATATACATATATATATGTTATATATATATATATATATATATATATATATATATATATATATATATATATATATATATATATATATATATATATATATATATATATGTTTTATATATATATATATGTTTATATATATTTATATATATATATATATATATATATATATATATATATATATATATATATATATATATATATATATATATATATATATATATATATATATAATGGTGACAAATAGTTGTAAGCTTTGACCACCAAATCTTAGTATGTCAGTATGTGAAAAGGAATATACTGGGCATAATTCAATTGTATTTCTTTACCTCATTAGCAGCGTAAAGGTATATGGTTGTGTATATGCAAAAATAACTAAATTGTTTTAAATTATAAATCATAATAGCAAAACATTTCATCAAAATCGGGTAAACATTGGTTAAATAATAATAATGATAATAATAATAATAATAATAATAAAAATAATAATATTAATAATAATAATAAGTATAATAATAATAATAATAATGAATACTTGTTATGCGCCAGTATCCATCAAAAGTGATGCTCATGGCGCAGCGACACAACAATTAATGCAAAACAATGTGAACAAAAAAGAAATAATAATTAAGAATACTGCAAAATACATACATACATACAAGAACAAATTTAGGCCTAAGCTTAAAATTGAACAGAATCAGAACATATGAGGAATGTCTTTAATGGTGATTTAAAAGAATTGAGGGAAATACTAAGTTTGATGTTGTCTGGAAATCTGTTCCATAAAAAGGGGGCAGCAGAAGAAAATGAACGTTTACCCCATGTTCTAGAAGTACGTGGAATAGCTAATTGAAGTTTGAAGTTAGAACGCATGAAGTGGCGGGGAGACTTATATGGGATTAAAAGATTAGGAATATATGTGGGAGACAATGCATGAGTAGATTTATACACAAAACAAGTATTTTAAAAACAATTCTATGATGAATGGGTAGCCAGTGTAAATTCCTTGAAATAGGAGTAATGTGTTCATTTGGTTTACTTAGGGTAACAATCCTGGCAGCAATATTTTGTAAGCGGGAGAGACGTTTGATTTCATTTGCTGGGAGACCATATAAAAAAAAAATTACCCATATCAAGGCGGGAAGAGACAAAAGCATGAACTAGTTGTTCTGTGGCAGGCATTGTTAAATATTTTCTGATTAGTCCTATGCTACGTAAATGAAATAATGAAGATTTAGAAATTTCAGAGATATGGTCAGCCATTGACATATCAGCATCAAAAATGGAGCCAAGTTTACGAACTTTAGAGGCTACACATACTTGAGCATAACCAATTTTAAGAAAAGGGAGGTTGATTTTGTTACGCTGACGTTTGGAACCAAGAACAATAAATTCAGTTTTATCATCATTTACCTTTAAAAAGTTGGAGGACACCCACTTACGTATTTCAACGATACATGATTCAAGTTTATGTAGTGCAATATTTGCTTCAGCTTGATTGGGAATAAACGAAATATATAATTGTGTGTCATCGGCATACAAGTGGTAATGAAGATCATATTTACATATAATTTTACCAATAGAACTAGTATAAATGGAAAACAAAATCGGACTGAGTACACTCCCCTACGGCACACCATATACAAGCGTAGATGGTGAAGAAGTCTTATCATTAATTGTACACATTGTGATCTGTTAGTTAGATAGGACATGAACCATTGTAATATAGTTCCATTAAAACCAATATTTTGAAGACGATTGATTAACAGGCAATAATCCAATGTCGAAGGCAGCGTCGAAAATATCAGGCCTCAATACAGGCCAGGACGACGTTGACGTTTTCTTTAGTAAATCCTTTGTTACCTAAATGTCTTTCATAATTCATTATAAGTGGTTCTTATAAATTTTTGACCTCTTGAAAATTTGCGTATAAAATCTTAGTGCTAGGAACTAACGTTAAGAGTTAGGACATGCAGTGATTGTCAAGAGTTGAAGAAATGGGGATAGATAATAGGTTGAATGTATTTGCTCTCTGCTCTGATTAAAATGTGAACGGCTTTAAGATTGAGCGAACAGTCGTAGGATACGAAAAAAATCATAAAGCAAAATAAAATTTATTAGGTAAATGCCTTAGCTGCATTAGCTTCGGGGCCCACTATCAGACTATGCTAGGCCTAACGTTAGTAGTAGCTATACTAACATTGGTAGAGTTAGGCATAACTTAGGCCTATGGCCTTGTTGCATAAGTTAATTTACTGAACAGACGTATCCAGATACGGCCTACAGCTAATCAAACAGCTAAGTTTAAAGACCTTGCATTTTAACCATTTAATCAATAATCATAGTAAAATAACGATGTCAATAAAGTTTCACTGCCACGCTCGGTTGGCGTTCATGTCCTCTTGAAGGATTTTTGCCGCCTTAACCGATTCAGATTCAGATTCACTGACTGATTTATTTCAGAGTCGTAACACTAACGTTAACGTCTGTGCGAAAAAAATAATGATAATTTCAATCACCAAATTGTATAAATTATTGGTCAGTACTACTTTGCGCACTAATTTTTCTGATCAAATTAATGTGTTTCGTTAGAAATTATTCATCAAATAAGCCAAAATAGAACATTTTATGTGTATTTTGTGATCAATCCAAGTAATTTTCAAGTAGAACTTGTTACATACGCATTGTATCTGATCCCGCAATGCGCGTATTAATCTCGAACAAATATTGAATACACCTTAAAATTGAGTTAAAACAAAGGGCATTAAATGAAAATGTTTATCCAGAAAAATAATGCAAAATAAAATCGAGTTGTATACAATTTTAGACTCATACTAATTTGTGCAAAATCAATCATTCACCTAAATGTATACCGTGCTTTTTAAAACTTGCACGAAAAAGCACGCTGGAATAAAAATGGCTACATAAACGCATCACGTTTTCCACACATGTGTAGGAAGTTTTCTCTCGGTCTTCGGCCTATACTAGGTATAGGGCGAATGACGTCACGCTTCAGGTATCATGCCTACATGCTTCACACAGCCGATGTATATGGCTATAGTACACAGCTCTTGCCCAGTACAGTCATGTTATCTGAATCATAATATGCTATAGCCTAGGCCTAGCAACTAATGTTACATGGTCGCTATACATAGGCGCCTAGGCTTATTAATTGCAAGTTTTACCTAGGAAGTTGAATTCAGGCCTAACTGTTAGTGCTTGGTTCTTTATCTCATGAACAGTAATACCCGGGCAGTAACATCTCTAAATAATGTAAATTTATCCACCTAGGCTAAGGAAAGTTTGAAAACATCGTTATGACTAGCAATTGCTGATTAAAATTCCAGGCTTAATTATAGGCCTAATTGATTTATTCGTTATAGACCTAACGTTAGACCTAATTGTCACAACCCCACGTACACGTAGGTCCATGTTATCACTGGACATTTGTTCTCCGTAAAAAAAACTATGATACATAAAAATGAGAAAACAAAAAATATATATCCAATAATACATAAACAAATTACAACATAATAACGGTAGAACGTTAAAGAAATGTGTCTATTTAGAGTAAGTTTTGTAAAGGCATTTCCTGGATAAAACGAGCCGCTCTATACCTGTATACATTAAACAAATCTTGTAACGCACATTTCTAAACTTGGGTGTGATTGCCTTATATCTTAATTTATAATTAGCTTTTTGAAGAAGTGACATCAGATCTGAGTTCAGAGGGTGCTGTTCCCCCTTTTCAATGATATGGGCAAGCCTTTCAAATTCATTTATTGCTGAGTCTAAAGATATTGGTACAATGTTTAAAGAAAGCTCTTCAGTCTTTTCTGATCTTTGGCAAGTACGAAGTAATACCAAACCGGTACGGCATAAAGTATCTGAGGTAAATTGAAATATTAAAAACATTCATACACACTTTCAAGCTTAAAATATGATTCAATGTAAGATCAATTGAAACACTAAAATGATTCTCTCTTAGAAGTCTGGAAACATGGTAAGAAAAATTAAGTTTATTATCTATGCAAACTGCCAAGTACATTGTCTACTCAGTGCGTTCTACTTCTGAACCGTTTATTATCTATACAAACTCCCAAGTACATAGTCTGATCAGTGCGTTCTACTTCTGATCCGTTTATTATCTATACAGACTCCCAAGTACATTGTCTACTCAGTGCGTTTTACTTCTGAATCGTTTATTATCTATACAGACTCCCAAGTACATTGTCTACTCAGTGCGTTTTACTTCTGAACCGTTTATTACAGTTTTCTTTGACTTTGCTGGAATAAGACCTTTGTGTTTAATGTTAGTATTTTCGAAAACCATTCCCTTTGATTTTGTGGGGTTTAAGAGTAATTGTTCTATATCACAAACAAGGTAATGTTAGCAGGTTAGATACGAAGGACATTGAATGTTAAGAAATTCTATCCAAAATAACAGTATCATCGGCGTATTTGATAACTGAACAATTGGAATTTGATCTGATTTCACCAGTGTAGATTGTAAATAGTAAGGCAGACCCTGTGGTACACCAACATCAATTTTCGATTTTTCAGATAACCCCTTTTTAAGCTTTATTTGGCGGGACCAACCTCTCAAGAAATCAGCAGCCGGTGCATAACCCATGGATCTTCGACAAAGTTTCGTAGATTACTGATTAGCTGGTTAGGGAGCACAGTGTTAAATGCACTGGAAAACTATTTTTTGAGATGCTTGTTTCATACGGAGTTTCTGCCTTATTACCGATACTGGTAGTAGTCTAACCGTGCGGTCTATTACTAATCAAAAAATAATAATTGTGTGTTTAGTTTTTGACAATTTAAAACTTGTTCAAATTTTATGCTAATTGGTCAGTCTCATCATGAGTTATTAAGACTTACTTTTTGTATTAATATTATTAGAGTAATCTTATAACTATTATTATGATTATGATGATAATTATGATTATTATTACGATTATGATTATCATTATTGTTATTTCTGCAGCTGCTGTTATTAATATTGTTATCATTATCATTATTATTATTATTATTATTATTATTAATATTATTATTATTATTATTATTTCAAGTTGTGATAGTGTCTAATAATAGCGTGATAGTCTAGTGTGATAGTGTAATAAAATTAACATTTGGGCCTTTGGTCCTAGGTAGAACTGTGTTATTTAATGTTATGTGCTTAATGTTTTATAGGAAGGGACAGGACATGGGCATAACTTAAGAGGATGTGGGGTTGTTACACCCCCTAGTAAAAGGTTTCGAAAATTTTAATTTTGACTATTTTGTCAGGAAAAACATGGTATGCGAAGAGAAATGGTAGGAAAATTAAATTAGAATACTTTGAAAATAATTTGGAAACTTAGTTACGTTTCTTATTTTCATGGCATTACTAGATGGAATGGGGGAAGGGGCACCAATATAAGTCAGGCAGAGGTGTGAAATAGCGAACGTACTATCTAAATTATAGATATTTCTGAATCATATGCCTTATACTTGGCTATAAATATGAGAATCATTTCCCGACTCGGCATAACGCTTGCAACATCATACTTGGGCCCTGACGAGAGAGATGTAAATTGTCGGGTCACACTCGGGTGCACTATTTAGATCAGAGAATGATCAGGGGCGGAGCCAGGATAAAATATCAAGGGGGCAGGCCGAACCACACGAGAGATAATGTAATAACGTATTTTATGAGCACGGTGCACACAGCCGAACGGGACCATCTTACTTGGAGAAGAGGAGGGGGGGTTGACTTTTGCCCTACTTGAAAACCTATTACGAAGGGAAAATCGCAATGAATCTGTGAATAAACAATTGATTTTGAGTAATGGTTTCACCACAGCTTTTGGCTTGAGGGGAAGGGGGTAGCCTTTGCAAAATATCCTTTATTTCTGGGTAACTTCCTTAATTTTCGGCTGTTTTTTTTTCAATTTTCGGGAAATTTTCCTCAGTTTTCAGGAGCTTTACATAATTTACGGGCAATTTTCTTTGATTTTCTGAAACATTTCTTAATTTCAGGCAGGTTGTTTTTATTTTCACGAATTTTGTGTCCAATTTTTCAAAAATTATTCTCAACATTCGGGAGTTTTCCTTAATTTCCGGGCAATTTTCTTAGATTTTTGGAACATTTTCTTCCATTTCCAGAAAGTTTTTCGATTTGGGTAAAATTTCCTTTAATCATCGGGAAATATAGCCAAATCGGGCATGATTGCGACAAATCACTGATTGAAAAATTTCATCATTTTGCCTCCCTGCCTGACTATATAAGATTGGTGACCAAGTATCATATTGTCAACATCATGCAGAGTCGGGAGGGCATGCATGATCCAGATATCTAGCCGAATCGGGCCGGACTCAGGGTATCCAGCCTACAGTGGGGCTGCCTCCCCCAGTCCCCTGCCACCCACACAACACCAGTCCCATACAAAATTTAAGCTCAGCATGAAGGGCGGATCCACAAAGCTACGTAATAGGGGCATAGATGTACGAGACCCGAACATGGTGCAATAGCATTATATCTATAAGATATATCTATAAATACCAACCGTTTTTTAAATCCATCAGTGTTTTTATAACATGTATAACATGTGACGGTATGAAAAGAGAAAAAAAGCCTAGACAAAACGATGTAAGAGTATAAATGTGAGCTCGTCAATAACTGCAAGTTATTATGGCATCGGGTCTCATAAATTTAATCTCCGTGAGATGACCCTTTCTACACCCCTTGATAAGACACTGGAAATTGCCCATCAGCTGATCAGACGAAAAGGTAAAGACCTTTATATCATTTTGAAAGTTTTTTTGGGGGAGGAGGGGGGGTTGGAGGGGGTGGGTGGGCTTGTCACCTCCTTCTCTATCTTATGGCTTGTAAATTAAAATATTCAGATCCGTCATAAGATGATTCAATCTGCAGTCACTTGTTGTTGAACGCAGGTAAGTATATGTCTTTTCGTCTTTACTATACAGAGAGCGAGAAATGATCTCTCACTCAAAGCATTTGTAGCAGGCATATATTAATTTTGCAAAGTGACATTTTTTCCGATTTATAGGCTTTTGCCACCTGAGACACATTTGCCCCTCTTTTGCCCCTCATGACCAAATTCCTGGCGATGCAAATTGAAGGTTATTGGGAGGGGGAGTGAGGGGGGGAATTTGGCCCTGATAGCCTATTTAGTAAGACCTACTTCTCTATCGTAAGGCTTTTGGTTTTAATATTGTAGATTCAGGTCTAATTTTAAAGATTTTTGATCCAAAATGAAAGATATTTGGCCCAAAATTGAAGATGTTTGATCCACAATCAACGACAATTCAGTCGAAATGATTAAAACATTGGCAACATTTGTTTTTTGTATGGTTTATTAGATATTTCACTGAATAATTTTAATGGCTTTGACATAAAACAATTGGGAGCTATGGCTTTTTTAGGGGGCTAAGCCCCAATTTCCCCCTCCCCTAGACACGCTACTGCTGTTTCCGTTTAGTAAAGTTAGTTGAGTTTGTAAATAATCAACATTTACATCGTCATTGTATTCTCTGGTGACCAATTCCAGCTCTGTCCCGCACGGCTCACCACGGATAGACTTGAATAATAATTGTTGAAGATCTTTGTATAGTATCTCTTAAAATCCGCTAGTCCAAACCTATTCTTGATACACTGGGTTATGGTTTCCAATGTGATGAAATACAATGTACGATAGTGTTCTTTGGCATCGAATAGGTAGTGATATGAAAAAAACAGGCTGCTCTAATTTAAGAGGGCGCCTTCCACTTTCCTGGGAGTTCTTGCTCAGCAACCTCAAGTCTTCTATCTTCTTCGAGGTACGTGCCCAAAAAAGTTCAAAAGAGGAATCAGCTGTCTTTTTCAAGCATCTTCACATCTTTAGCCAAGCTGTTGCCTTTTGCAGGATCCAAGTAAGGACTGAACTGCTAAAGTGCGCGACTGAAATTATCCCTCATCTTGAACAACCTTTTTCCCAAGAAGCAATTAAATATGAAGTGAAAGGTCGGAATCATTGCTTGTACGCCACGAATTTAGCCTTTTACTTCAGTTTCTTTCACATACAACAAAGACCACTCCCACAGCTCCATCAACTCACTATAGTTATCAAGAATTGCAGCTAGATGTTTGTGTGTGTGTGGGGAGGAGGGGGAGGGGGGTGACATGCTTTGAATCATTTCACATAAGTTATCATTTTGCTTTCATGTAAATTGGATTTTCCCTTAAAAGTGGGGGAAACCTTTTATCATAACGTTTAGGAAATTATTGGGGTGGGGGGGGGGTATTCATGACCAATACAATTGGCTAATCATGATCTATAGGTCTAATTCCTTCCGATTTCAAGGTTTACGATTTATTAATTTTCCAATTTTTGTAGATTTTAGTATAAAATTGTTATATTTTACTGAATGTTGGACCAGAATACCTTGAATTTTTACAAGCTGTAAATTAAAAGAAAGTAGGAAACTGGGTCACCAGTACTTCTTAAACCAATAAAAGTTTAGCTGCTTGTTAGTAATGCTGTTTTGGGTGTTGGGGACTTTTAAAGTAAGTGCTTGAAGGAACGGATGAATAAAAGATGAAACATTATCATTATTTTCCCATTGTACCAGTATATTCATTCATCATATTAATATAGAAAAGTATCAAAATAAATAATACAATACAAAGTAAAATGTAATAGTTATGCATTAAATTATTCCTTTAAATTGTTGCAATTATTTCAAAATACTTTTGTGAGCTTTGATAATTCAGCACTATTTAACCTTTAACCCTTCAATGTACCTGATTAGGAACACAAAGAAAATCAAATCCCGCATCATCCTCACATGGAATAAAATACATTATCACCTAAGTATGAGGAACAGTAAGCTGTACATTTCAGCATTGTTCTGCACTAGATCGTAGAGGTAATTACAATATGCATTATGGCAGAATGTAACCAGAACCAAAAGGTTTTGTGGCTCTGATGCTTTTGTTTTTCAGAAGTTGATTGATTTGCAAAATTTGTATTTAACTGTCATGTCATTGCATGAGGAAATATTTGCTCCATGATATTTATTCATATGCCACACCCACCATGTACATAAATACAACATTAGCATTTGCACAACAATTAACAACATTATCATAGCAAGTATGATGTTAAAACGGTTGCTCATTTATCTTATTTCAAGAATTTTTCAGTAAGCCCCGCCTACTCATTAATATTCAGAGCATCACTACCACAATGTTAGAGCATATGTGCAGACCGACCCATATGTGTACCACATATAGCATAAATCTGATATAATTAATGAGATACAGTATGGTGTTTACATCATTTAACAATTTCAAAATAGGCCACACCTGCCATACATTTTAATATTATTGCCAAATATGACACAAAATAGACATTCAGTTGCTCATTTATCACTTTTTCAAAATTTTCACTTTAAGCCCTGCCCACTTATTAATATGCACAAAATTATCACCAAAAACATTAGGGCATATCTACAGATCATGAGCTACGTGTGTACCACACATGACATGAATCCAGTTCATAGTTTTTAAGATATCATGTTTACAAGCTTTTTGTTTATCAAATCATATTAGGCCCTGCCCACTATGCATATTAATGAAAGTTAACATTTTTACATCATGAACATGTACACACCAGCTAACATTATAATTATACCACATATGCAACAAAACAGACATGCGGTTTTTGAAATAAGAGCATTTCCATATCTTTACATTAAGCCCCACCCACTCATTAATATGCATGTCATCACCACCAAAATCTATAGGGCACATCTCCAGACCATGGGCTATCCGTGTGCCATATATAACATGAATCCAGTTTTATCATTCTTGAGATACCGTGTTTACAAGCTGTTTCAGCAATATCATATTAAGCCCTGCCCACTATGTATATTAATGAAAGACAATGTTTTTACATCATGAATATGTACACACCAGCTAACATCAGAATTATACCATTATAAAACAAAACAGACATGCAGTCGTTAAAATATGAACATTTCCAAATTTTTACATTAAGCCCCGCCTACTGATTAATATGCATGACATCACAAAAATCAATAGGGCACATCTGCGGACCATGGGTTATCTTTGTACCACATATGACATGAATCCAGTGTATCATTCTCAAGACATCGCATTTACGAGCTGGCCATCACAAACATACATACACACACGCCATCATGACCGCATAGATTCCTGATGCTATCGCATCAGAACCAAAAATAGATTTTGTGCATGATCTACCCGACAGTGCCTGAAAATGTTCATGAATGAATTAATACTGAGGTCCACCTCTATCAATCAAGAGGGTACATTATTGACATAAGGTGTACACAATTAATGTCCTTAAGTAAGGTGAATAATCACCTGTTTTAAATGTTGGATTATGAAGGTGGCATATGAAAACACAAGAAAGTGGGAAGAACTGAACACCCTTAGAGAAGATGAAGCACACATTATGAATCAAGTAGAGGTTCTGATTGAAAGGACTCATTTCAGAAAAGTGGAGTGATATAATGCACCTTACCGGCCAATGGGTAGAAGCTCGGTCAATGACAAAACTTAAAGGAAAGGTATCGTCCCATAAATAAATTCAGTGGTGAACTCCTCTGTGCTGGTAACGTCACTTCCAGTTTTCAATTTTCCTTATTGATTGCAAAAATCTGTTATGTTATTGATAACACATTTTGGCCCCTATGTTCGGTCTGGCGGATGTGTGATCAATAACATCGCATATTTCTCGCAATCTATAGACAAAATTGACAACCGGAAGTGACGTTACCATCACGGCGGCTTTCACTTTTGAATGTGTTCATGGAATGATACCTTTTCTTTAAGGCTGATAAAAACAAAGTCTTGGTAAGCTTAAGGCATGGCAAATCTAAGGTTAATGAATGGAGCAGATAACATGTTCAGATAGGCAAAATGCAATAGATAAAATCCTCTTTTGGTTTTCCCAGGCAGAAGATTGGCAGTAGGTAGGATTTCACAAATCCCTAAGGAGCTGCAGTAGATACTTGAAGGTCTTAGGAATGAATGTCTGAAAGCGTTTAACATGGGGTAGATAAACTTTAAAATTTCACTAATAGCATTTCTAGTGTTACCTCAAAGGTTGATAAACTTTCAATACAGCCTATGCTTAATGTGTAATGTATGACTAGGTGGACAACTCGAATGTTTTATGTAATTCTTTAAAATTCTTCACTAATTTTCAGTTACTGAAAACGATAAGAAAACCTGTTCTTGCTAGAATGTATGGAGAAAACCAAGACAAACTTTGTTGCACCCTTCAAAGAATTATGAGAGACAAATTAAGAAGAGGTTTTGATGGGACCTTTTGCTGTTTGCATGGTTGTTAGTACATTTGAAACCATTTAAGCTCATGTCCTTGCTCCCTGTCCATGTACGTTTCATCGTATTGCATTATAAGTTTTTAGTCAGATTTTTATAGCTTTTTCCTTTTGATTATTTCATTTTGAGAATACTTTTATTTATTTCATATTTTTGATTCTATTTTACTATGTACAGCACCAAAGATCATGTTCTTCATAGATAAGTTGGCTATACAAGTTTGTAAACAATGATATCAATCTATTCACTTCAATAGATTTCCCAGCTATTTCATTTACATTGGTGCATTTCAAGTAATCAGTGGTCAGATATTTGGAATGATAGCTTTACCAGAATTGTGTCGAAATGATACCAGATAAGTGGTGACATCACATTGTAATCTATTTAAATAATTGTCTTTTACAGAATTACTTATAATCTACTGAAATAATTGTAATCTACTGAAATACTTATAATCTACTTAAATAATTGTGTTCTACAGAAATACTTATAATCTACTTAAATAATGGTAACCCACAGAAATACTTATAATCTACTTGAATAATTGTAAGCCACAGAAATACTTATAATCTACTTAAATAATTGTAAACTACAGAAATACTTATAATCTACTGAAAGAATTGTAATCTACTGAAATAATTGTAATCCACTGAAATAATTGTAATCTACTGAAACAATTGTAATCTACTGAAATAATTGAAAATTACACATTAAACTTCAAATAATCAATATATTAAACAATTTGGTGGATTCAAACCTTTAGACATGTATGTTAGCAGTATAAAACAAGTTTATATGAGGAAACTGATTTAATGCCTGAAATTGGTTTTTGGAAACTTTGACCAATTTGTAAAGAACTTTTCAATTTCTGACTTCTTTACAATCGATCTCTTGAATGGAAGAGGATATTGAACAAGTTTTCCAGTTTGTCTGTAGATAGGATATACACCTAAGTTATGAATACCACTCTTTTCAATATAAAAATAGATACCACTTCATTTCATATTTCACATAATGTTAAGACAGCAAAAATATTCAGTGAATAATCAAACAATGTTAAACATCAAGAATGCCATAATAATGAAATCATGAATACAAAAGGTAGAAAATACTAATATATGTTATACATAATCATTGTCAACATTACTACAAACACAATTGTGCAAATACTCTTTGTGAAAGACATTGCACAGCATACATAATTTACTCTCCAAACTCACATTTGAAATCTAAAAAGTTAACATACAATATGCATCTTCATTCAATTTCATTCTCTGTAATTGACTTTTAACTGTTTGAATTTCACATTCCTACATCAGTCTTCAAGAAAACTTAGTGCCCACCAAATAATTTTGCTGTTTATAAAATCAAAATGATACGTTACCATGCATCGTGTCCTCAGCTTAAAGGTGTATGGATGTGTAGAGGTAACATTAGCTAAATTGCTTTAAAATCCATTAAAAACCACCAAGGTAGCAAAAGATTTCATCCAGATTGGCTAAACATGGTACTTTACAGCATTTTTAAATATCAAGCACCAATTTGCATATTTTATGCAAATTGTGTGATGTATTACAAGTTGACCTTGGTATTTTCTTTTGTAAATTTTTCATTTTCCAAATGTATATCACAATTCTTTGAAGTGGTGCAGCACACTCTGACCAAACATTTTTGAGTCTTTGCCATTCCCCCAATGAAATTATAGCAGAAATAGACTTTTAAAGAATTACGTCAACACTGAGCTGTTTTCCCAATCATACATCACACATTTCGCATGGATTAAAAACTGATCCAACTTGATCAATTATAACTCAAAAACTAAAGTGCTCTTTTCAAAATTCAAAAACTGATCTTCTCAGATTTTAATACTGGTTCAACAAATATATCAATTGCTACATGTCCATATACTGTTTCTTACTGTAAAGCGCCTTTGTTGTACATTGTTGTATTTTTAGGGCGCTATACGAATGTTAAACTTTGAAAAAAAATGTTGATATATGTAGCTTTTATTTTTTCCTGGTCTAGAAATTACTTCACTTTTGATTTAATAGGAGAAAAGTTATCTTTAGCCAAATTTTTCATATCAGATCAAAGAGAAATGTTGGGAAATATTTCTAAACTATTCAACTACATGAAATTTAAATTCCAATATATACTGCATTCAATGTACTAAGAGCCCCTGCTCTAATAAGTGCCCGCCCAACATTGTTTGACTGATAGCATAATTAATTTGAATTATTTGAAAGCTTAAAGTACTCAAGTTTTGTTACATTCTTTTATTTTGAGTGTGATGCTCACAATGTGTTTGTGTTGGTTATTGTGGGGCTAGTACACGTATATAACCAGTTCACATATAAGTACAGTGCAGTTCGAATAGCACACTGTACATAAGTCCAGAGCATGGGCGCTTATTAGGAAGAAACTTCAGACTTGATGTATTACAAGTTGACCTTGGTATTTTCTTTTGTAAATTTTTCATTTTCCAAATGTATATCACAATTCTTTGAAGTGGTGCAGCACACTCTGACCAAACATTTTTGAGTCTTTGCCATTCCCCCAATGAAATTATAGCAGAAATAGACTTTTTAAAGAATTACGTCAACACTGAGCTGTTTTCCCAATCATACATCACACATTTCGCATGGATTAAAAACTGATCCAACTTGATCAATTATAACTCAAAAACTAAAGTGCTCTTTTCAAAATTCAAAAACTGATCTTCTCAGATTTTAATACTGGTTCAACAAATATATCAATTGCTACATGTCCATATACTGTTTCTTACTGTAAAGCGCCTTTGTTGTACATTGTTGTATTTTTAGGGCGCTATACGAATGTTAAACTTTGAAAAAAAATGTTGATATATGTAGCTTTTATTTTTTCCTGGTCTAGAAATTACTTCACTTTTGATTTAATAGGAGAAAAGTTATCTTTAGCCAAATTTTTCATATCAGATCAAAGAGAAATGTTGGGAAATATTTCTAAACTATTCAACTACATGAAATTTAAATTCCAATATATACTGCATTCAATGTACTAAGAGCCCCTGCTCTAATAAGTGCCCGCCCAACATTGTTTGACTGATAGCATAATTAATTTGAATTATTTGAAAGCTTAAAGTACTCAAGTTTTGTTACATTCTTTTATTTTGAGTGTGATGCTCACAATGTGTTTGTGTTGGTTATTGTGGGGCTAGTACACGTATATAACCAGTTCACATATAAGTACAGTGCAGTTCGAATAGCACACTGTACATAAGTCCAGAGCATGGGCGCTTATTAGGAAGAAACTTCAGACCTACAAAGTGGAGCAATTTTATTTCATGAGCACCCCGGGCCCTTATTACGTTAAATACAGTAATAACATACTGTAATACCACAATTTGTGTGAAATATTAAGTTGCGAGACAATATATTCCAATCATGCTTTCCTCTAAGGAATTCCTTTCCTCTTCATAATAATTTCAGTGAGTTTCCTACTAGATTTACATAATACAATTTATTACAGTATTCATTTTATTGTACATGCATGTACTTTCTCAAAGTATAGAAAATTTCATATTTCATCACAACCCAGCCTATTGGAATTGCACTTTTTTCATTCAGTTAACTTCATTACCTCTGTTTTACAAAATAATACTTGCTTAGATTTTAATTTACAATTTATACTGAAAGACATTGGTATTGTAATTTTGCACAAATATTCCATATTTATATAACAAGAATGTCTACAATAAAGTAATTTTCGACCAATAATGAAATAAAACACACCTATACAAAAAAGGCAAATTATCCAGAAAGGGATTCCAGTGTGGCCTGTTACACCATTAAAAGAATGTCTGTTAATTGACACCTCCCCCCACTCCACCACCCCAAATATACATTTTTATCCAACAGTTTTAAACAGTCAATATAAAATGCATTTGAACATGCAATTAGCATTTGGCTTGTTGTATAGATGAAATCTGTTAATGTGGAGGCTTATGATGGCAAACCTAATATAATGTCTATTAAATGATAACCAGGGTTCAAAGTCTATAACATACAATGGTAATGGGGTTCAAGGTTTAAAGTTGATGAAATTGACTGGGATGTCCAATATCTAACAATGGTAACAAATTTCATTGTCCAATAATGATAAAAGATTGCAATGTCTAAATATCAACAATAGTAAAACAGATCATGTAAACACTTATTTACTTTACAAATTTGATATCGAATTGAACACCTGAAGTTATGCCCAATCAAAACGCCAAGAATTCTTATGTATGTCATTTTAAAACAGCAAGTTGAAGCCATACACTGTAGGTCTTAAAATTCTTACATTTAAGTTTTTGATAACTGCTATAACATTTTAACATCAAAATGTTTGTTGGGCTTACGAATATGGTATAGAAATTCTTAGTGTGATAGAATTGTGCTCCTTCAAGTTATTGTGGGAAAAGACAATGAATTTCCAGTAGAAAATAAGAGCTATTCAACTGATGACATAACAAATGTTCATTCTTTCTTGAATGATTAAACACATTGTAAATGCTAACATCTAACCAATTTGAATGGAAGCTGGAACTATTTAAAAATTTCTGATAGAATTTTCAATAATACTCCAGCCAGTGCTGTGTCCTGATGTCCCAACTCATTAACGACATTGAATGCTGCAATTGATGCTTTAAACACCAAGTACATTTATTTTGATGATGCTTTATGGAAAGCAAAAACGCAATCTGTATTTCTATTTTAAGGAAACCAATTGAGTATACATACACAAAATCTAGACATTCTGACTACAAAGTATCCATCACGATTTTCCTACAAACGGCCTGATATAATCATTAACAATTTCATTTCCACTCTTTAGCTTGACAACCTCTTTTTTCTCCTTATGGGATGATCGCACCAAGGTGTCATCATACTTAGAATAATCAAAAGCATCTGTTGCAACAGTACTGGCGGCGCGAGATTTCATAACCCCATCTGCAGTAAAATCACCAGCCTTACCCACATTCACATCCAAAGAAGCATCATTCTCTGCTTTGCAGGCAAGTTTATGACTTACCAGACCCCTACAAATTTTTAATTTGTGATGTACAGCGCTGTTATCATAAAAGTGTGCTGTGGACTTGGACAGGACAGGTCCAATTCTAAGGTTACCAATAGCGTCCATACCATTTATCCATGTAATATCTTCCCCCATGTGATGGTCCATTCGTTTCAATACAGACCGTTTATCCAATATAGACATCTGCCGAGTGACTGGTCTGTAGTCTATGCTCACTCTACTTCTGTCGTTTGATAAGCGACTATTGAGTCCCCTACCATGCCAACTTTTAGCAGTCTCAACACGCTGTGGTACTCCCAGTTTTTGGTCTTGAACTGAAAGCATTGGAAACCTGGATCTTTTAGGAGCTTTGTCCACTCTTTGTGAAGTTGGTGAAGGTGTGGTAGTCTCATTGCATGGACTTTGAAGTGGAATTTTCTTACAGGTGAGAGGTTCAAAAAATACATTACCATGGTAGCCTTTCCAAACCTTTTAGAAAAGGGAATGAAATATTGTGTTATATTTTATACTTTTTCTAAAAGAGACAGTATCAAATTTTCAAGCTATACATTAATTGGCATTAATTTTTCCCTGCCTTTTATGCCTGGCAATCAACTACCTTCTTTTAGGTATGAAAGTTCAATACATGATGTCCACAATTTTAAGATTACAATTCCTTGGACTTTGTTTATTACTTCATTGTGGCCAACAACCCATTGCTTAAAGAAGGGTTCACACTTCTTTTGTATCATAAAATTCCAGGTTTTTTCTAGGACTTCAAAGCAATTTTCAAGGTAAAAAATATTAAGGTTTTAGGATGGGTTCATTTAATGAAATTGCAGCAAAAAGCAGCTTTTACACTTTGATAAACCAACAGACAACCCATGCATGAACTGTCAACATAGTGTCTAGGCATCAACAAATTACTTAATTCAGCTACAGTAAGTACAGTCCAGACCAGACAAATAAAGAGCTAATTTGGGCATGTTATACGTGTACATCAATGGTGATGCTAACCTGTCTGCTTTGATTACCAAAGTTGTACAAGGGTCTTGGTCGACTGTATGATACCATAGTCAGAAAATATTTTTTCAGCATCCATTTGTAAACATAATGGAATTTTAAACATTTACACATTCATGTTCAAACAATGTTAAGTACCCTCCAAGTACATAAAAAAATAAAAAAAAACAGATGAAAGCAAATATTTTTTCAACATCCAGCACTAAGAAATTACGATAAGTAGCAATAAATAACTTTACAGCAATGTCTGAAAACTTATGCTTCTAACAAAAGTTATCAGCCTTTTTGTATAAATTATAATGTGTGTTCCAATAGTTTGTGCCATCATGTCTCTGTCGATTACTGCTGTTGTGCGAGAGCGAAGGTCAATTGTTACATTGCATATGGTGAGAAAATAATTTCTTAGGCATTGCAGAATTTATAACATTTACACATTAATGTTCATAAAATGCTACTCATGTTTTAATGTTACCTTCCCTTCTTTACATATTTTAAGTACATTCAAACAAGATTAAAAAATGCCAGATAACATATAAAAAAAAAAAACTATACCTACTAGTTGTTTCCTTCAAACTAGCCTTTAAACAATTTAAAAACAATGATATTTGAAAACAATATCATCACTTCAAATTTCATTACTGAATTAACTTTCCAATTAGCTGACATAACTGATATTACGTCATGAGATACAGTACATGAATCAACATGCATGATTCAACATGAATATCCCGTGGCAGATATCCTGCATATACTCATAGTAAATAATTCATCCCCAGTATCATGTGACCATAAGTTGGAGATATGGCAACCCTTCACCCTGACCAGGGAGCTGTAAAAGATGTTTAATGGACATGTGCAGTGAAAGTTATGTTACATTAATATGCCTACTCCCAGGGTACAAACTGTCCTGCTAAAAAATAGCCTTCTACCTGGTTGTTTCCCAGGCACCAGGATGAAACAAATGCACTTTTGAAGATTTGGAAAGCAAAATTCCAGGTCTATTTAGGCAATGGAGTCAATACTTCGTCATACTGGTTGCGCAATCATTTTACTTAGCATCGTAAATTTGAGCAATTTTGATGAAAATCATGTTACTACATTAAATGCGTGTAAACAACACGCTTCCCTTTTTGGCATTGTACACATTTACTCAAATACCTACATGTAAACGTTCACTACTCTAAAAGTTTGTCATTACATGTTCCACATGGAAAACATTGGGGAACTGTTTCCTTGGGCAGTTTTCTTTTCAGGAATACTATGGAGCTGTCAAAATAACACATCCCTGGGCTAAGCTTAATTGGGATTTAATCTACTAATGGATATATCTGTCAGTGGATATTAATGCTTGCTTGAAAAGTGCTCCATATGTAGAATAAATAACTAGAAACAATGATATGTGTGCATGATAATTCCAAGAAATAAATGTAATGAGCTTTGTGTGTGACCCCATTTTTTTTTTTTTTTTTTTGTGACAAAATTTAAGTTCCCACCATGAGGTGTGGTCAAATTGACCAGGTCACTCATATATTACTTTCATAATTAGCCAGAAGAGGTTAGAATTACCCATTGACCCACACATTAAAATTTATACAAAACAGCTCATAACTTTAGTTAGAAGCATATTTTTATGTTCAAACATCCCCATGAATTCAGTTTTCTCCCTAATGCCTTTCAAGTTTTTGTTTTTTGTTGGGAAAATATGTTTTTCCAGCACGTGGTATGGTCAAATTGATCCCCACCCCCTTCACGCTATTTGACAAAGACGGAATAATTTGTGCTACATTTCATAATCTTAAAAAGAATTGTTTATGTCTCACTCGCATCTCTGATACTGTGTTTGCATGTGTTAACTAACACAACTATCATGAGCTCCGTTACATATTTACCCCGTACATATGATACGATACGTGTTACAGCCTTACTTGACTTAAAATTTTGACACATACGCAGCAGCCTTATGACTATTAGTAATTTCTTGTTTCTCTTACAGGTATATTATGACAAAAAGGTGTATATTAAGTCCAATTTAAAGCAAGGAATTTGCTTTTTATTGACGAAAATGTTGGAACAGTGAAATGTGATTCCAAACAGTGTTTTTTAAGAAAGTATTGTTCCATGGAACAGTGGTAATTCTTTTTTAATTCAATCCCTGGTATTAGTGGTGCTGGGATTAAGGGCTTTCAGTTTTGTTATCTGTTTTTTCTAAAACCAGGTGGGGCAGTCTTTTGAGAAGGAGGGTTGGTTGGCTGGGTAAGAACCGTTGCAAGTGGTGCAGTGTGGGAGTTGGTGCAAGAGCGCTGTGGCACTGTCATGGTCCAGGGCTCTACAGTTGCCACAGCACGCTTGGCTGAAGCAGGAGTTTTTCTCATGGCTATACCTCTGGCACTTATGACAATGTAGAGGGTTGGGAATGTAGGGGGCGACTGGGATTCTCAGATAGCCGGCAGTGATGTGGGAGGGGAGAGTTGGTGTGGCAAAAGTCAGAAAGATGGTATTGGTGGGTGTTTCGGCACTGTCTTTCAGTGATGTGTTGGGTGGCATGTTCCTCAACAAGGTATTCATTGGTCACGTAGGCAAGGTCTCTGGTTCTGATGACGCCTTTGCTGGAGTTCAGGGAAAGGACTATTATGGGGAGTTATTCCAACTCCCTGCTATTATGTCAATACCAGTATTAGCTAGGGTTTTGGTGGTAAGGAGGGTGGTGGCTTGAGTGTCTCTGGTGCAGTGCACCAGGAGATCGCCGGATCTGAGGGTAGAAGCCTTAAGGAGGGTACAGACAAGGATGTGAAGTGCCTTGTGGATGAGGAAGGGGAAACTCTTTGAAACTGTCTGGTTTGTTGGTGGCCTGAATGATTAAAATTTTGGGGCTGGTATTGAGGAATGGTCAATGAAGGTAGCAGGTAGGTTATGGGGAGAGGAGAGAGAGTCAAGGTCAAGGCAGAAGCGTTTGGTCATGTTGTGAAAAATACACCAAGGGCCGGGAGACCTGAGACAACTAAAAGTCGCAGAACTACTATACAAGAACCACTGTACAAGTATCGAAAGGGTGTGAAGGCCTGGTTTCAATGGGAGGGCAAAAAAAAAATAATGAATGATCTTACCGAAAGCAGTCACCCATTCACAAAGAGAAAATCTCCGAAAATGACAAGGTGCAAAACATTAGGAGGAAAAGTGCGTGGTAGAGTATAAGCAGAATGGAAAGTTTGAGAGAACAGAAAGGAAGTTACATTACGTTGCTCTCAACAAGGCTGTACTAAACTCTCAAACAGATTGGGGATGTGTCTAGCAATTGTACATGAACTCTTAGTAACTACATTGCTGGGCAACTTTGCTGTAACTTTGAAAGTAATGTGTACTAAACGAGAGTAAGCAATTTGCAAAATGTTGCGTGTAAAGTAAATGTTTACTAAAATCAGTAAAAGTTCACAGCTCTACATATTATGCAATAACTAAATTATGCAACTCACCCTGAGTGGCTGAAGGGGCAGGGGCCACCTCTGAGTGATGTAGAATGAGTGGTTGGGACTGTTTGCTATTGGAGGGTTGTTGATATTGGCAAGAAGAGTTGGTAGGCTAACATATGAAGTCTTTCCATCATTATAGATGCTGTATACACTGCCTGGACCATACAGCTGTTGGGGTGAACGCCAAGGACTCCTAGTATTGCTGACACATCGGTTTTTGATCAGCTTCAGAGCATGCTCATAGATATGTTCCCTGGAAGGAGTGCTCAATCCACGAGACTGAAGATGGCTGAAAGAATAAATAGAAATAAATACAATCACAAGAATTTTCAAAAGAAAAGCAAAATTGTCAAGCTACAGAACACTAAAAATAAAAAATAAAACGATGTTTGTTGATGTTTAACGGCATCGTGACAGTCAGAGTCAAATGTGCCAAGAGGGTGTTAAAAATCTAAAGTGAAAGTTTGATTTGATTTGATTTTATCTTCAGAACAGTTTACAACAACATATACATAAATCATAGCAAGAAGTTTGGACAATGAAATATTCAAAAACATTTTGTAAGAAACATGATTATAGAACACACAGTTAGGATAGAGAGAAATGGGAGAGGTAGAGGGGAAAGGAAGGAGGAGAAGCAAAAGTGGAGGCTAAGCCTCGTTGACATCAGTAATATTGGTGTTGTTATGGATGAGGTGAAAGATATAGTTGGAAGTGCTTTCCCCTTTAAGTGTCGGATCATGTTCCAGACTTTGGAGAGGGCGGTCTGGAGATCCAAGGAGGAGACGTAGGTTTCCTAGGAGATCTGGTCTTCCTGGCTTTGGCTCTGAGAATGTGGAAGTTATTCTGGTTATGGAGAAATGGGTAGGTTTGAAGAGATGAAGGGCTTTGTTCTTAAGAGAGATTTGCTTTTTGCAATCAGTGGTGAACCAAGGTTTGAAGTTCTTTGGGGTGAAGGATGAAGTGAGGATAGAGAAGTTGGCAATTTTCCAAACCTTGGAAGTGAAGAGAGAGATGGGGTTGTCGGAGAGAAAGATGTCATTGGTGATGGAGATGTTGCATAAACTGAAGTAAACATTCCAGTCTGCGAGCTGGAATGTCCAGTTTGTAGGGAAAGTATGTGTCGAGGAGGGGAGGGTGGAAATGAGGATGGGAAAATGGTCAGTCCCACAGAGTGAAGGGTGAACTCTCCAGTTTGAGAATTTTACAAAGAAGGAGAAGGGTCACAGATGGCCCAGGAGAGATCAATGCTGGTGAAAATGCCTGTTCCCGGATGTAAGTACTGTAAGTGGGAGAGCTGTCGTTGAGGAGACAGAGATCGTGATGGTTCAGAAAGTTTTCAATGTGTCTACCCCTGACAGTCGAGGAGGAGCCCCAAAGGGGTTCGTGAGCATTGAAGTCACTCATTAGGATGAAGGGTTTGGGGTGTTGGGAAATGAGGTTGTCAAGTCAGTGGGGAGGGGAAAGGGGAGTTACAAGGGATGTAAAGGTTACAGAACGTGATGGTTTTGTGAAAGGTTACGAGACGGCAGGAGGTTTGAGTGAATAGGGATAGGCTCATATGGATATCATTCCTGACATAGATATAACAGCCGCCAGAGCTTTTTTGGGAGATAAAGTGTGACCCCGAGAACCCTGGAATGAGAGCGGTGTCGGTGGAGAATAAAAAAGTTTCCTGAGGGCAAATGTTACTGGGGTTAAAAGTGGATGATTATTTACATACACATCAACAAGATGCGCTTTTTAGTCTCTGGAATTATCCCCTGGAATTTTCTTGAAATATTTGATGGATATCACAACCAGAGCAATGTAGTGTGCTGTTATACCATCATAGCATCATTCTAGAGTGTCACTTTTCCAAATTTTCAACATAAAAGGCTGAAAATTAGACTTTTCTTCTCTAAGAAAATGTAACTCATCAAGGCAAGTTAGCCTACTTTCTCCTCAGCACGCAAATGTACAGAGCCTATCCTTTCCTGTTTTGTGAATTTTGTGCCCAGTTTGACTATTATACCAGTGACAGAAATCAATATCTCATGTCATAGACCAGCAGTTTCCTTTTGAAAACTCTTTTAGATACTCATCAAAGCACCAGCTAATCCACCACTTAAGCTCCTTCAGTAAGATTTCATTCCTTTGTTTACCACATCATTGTATTGATATGCCTCCAACAAGGGATGGATGCTCTCCTAAAGTTGGCACAAGGAGTACAATTGCTAAGCAAGATGAGTTAGTGTCATCCATACTAAAAAACATTCTTGAAAGCAAAGAATTAAAAACAATGATTCAGAATACCATTAAAGAGGCCATCAAGTCTTCACTTGAAAAACTTCATGAAAAAATTGACATGCACGAAGGACGCATCCTTGAATTAGAGTGTCGTCTAGACAAAAGCTCTCAGGAAGTCTTAAAACTGGTATCTCAAAATGATAATCGACAAACTGGTATTCATCAACTTAAAAATGAAATAAATGTCATGGAACAATATTCACGAAGGAACTGCTTGAGGATATTTGGCATGAAGGAATGTAACAATGAGGACACGAATACTCTAATCAAAACACTTGCCCAGGAAAAATTTGGTGTCAACCTGCAGCCCACAAACATTGACAGGAGCCACAGAGTGGGTAAGCCAAACAGCAAAGGGAATCGGGCCATAATTGTGAAATTCACAAACTATACAGCAAGGTCGGTCATCCTGAAGGCAAGACGAAAACTGAAAGGATCAGGCATAGTGATACAAGAGGATCTTACTACACAAAATAGAGCCCTACTGAAGAAAACTTCTGACCACCCTAGAGTATCATCTGCTTGGTCAATCGATGGGAGGATTTACGCACTCCTTAAATCAGCAGATGGCACCGAAATGAAGAGGAGAGTGATGGGCCCAAACGATCTGATGAACTTGTGACTTTTTTCATTACCTATTTCGTGACCTGTAAAACTGGAACATCTTATGCTGAGGAGTATGATATCATATATTACACCATTTTCTTTACTTTTGTTTGGCTTGTTTAAGCCTTTTTATTATTGTTAGATGTTGTGAATGATGTTTCTGTTCTAATGTGGAATCAATCAATTGATGATCACATTTCAAGTAATTGTAAGTATTATGATATAGATAATTTTAACAATGTAGTTAAGGATACTGGTTTTTTCCTTTTTCATCTTAATAGCCTAGTCTTATCCATAATATTGATACCATAAGTGATTATTTGTCTACTCTTAATAAAAACTTTTCAGTCTTGGGTTTCTCAGAAACATGGTTTGGTCCACATAATAAAATCACTGGTATGAGTAATTACAACCTTTTTGAGCAACATAGAGAGAACAGAAGAGGGGGCGGGGTTTGTTTGTTTGTACATAATAAGTTTCCTGCAGTTATTCGTCATGACCTATCTATTTTTAACGCTGACATTGAAAATATCTTTGTTGAACTAAATTTTGAATCCATCACTATCTCAGTTTCTGTTATTTATAGACCTCCGCAATCCTTAGTAAATTCTTTTTATGATACACTAGATTTAATCCTCTCAAAAATTTCAAATGGGCATAAAAACTGTTACATTATGGGTGATTTTAATATTGACTTTGCAAAAGATATATCCTTTGATTTTCATAACATATTGTCTTCTTATGGGTATTGTCCTTTGATAGGTATACCTACTAGGGTAACTTGTAATTCTGTAAGTTTAATTGATAACTACTTAGCAATACTAATTTTGATGACTGTATCTCAGGGGTTTTAGTCACTGACATCAGTGATCATTTTCCAATTTTTCACCAAGTTAATGTTTGTACTAACAGAGTTAAAAACAAAGCTATCATATATATACGTAATTATTCTAAGTGTAATGTTGATAATTTTGTCAGTAAAGTTGGTGCAGTAGACTGGAGTTTTATTTTGGCACTCAAAGACGCCAACGCAGCTTATGATTCATTTGTAAATACCATTGATCATATTTATGATAATTGTTTTCCACATATAACTATAAATACTAAAACTAATCAAAACGGCATCCATGGATAACTTCTGGAATTCTTAAGTTAATCAAAGTTAAAATAAATTATATAGAAGGTTTCTAAGAAATCCATCTAGTGAAAACAAAACCAACTACAAGAAATATAGAAATAAATTAAATCATGTTATTCGCTTTTCAAAAAAAGAACTACTGTAATGAAAAATTTAACAATTGTAAAAATAATGCCAAAAGTACTTGGAGTATAATAAATGAACTTTTAAATAAAAGGTCAAGTAATTCGGTATCCTCATTCAGTGATGGAGACAATCCAGTCACTGACCCCAAAACTATTGCCAATAATTTTAATGACTTTTTTGTCAATATAGGCCCTACTCTTGCTAACAATATAAATGGTAACAAATCCTTTGATGAGTACTTAAAGCCAAACAAGAGCATTTTAGGTTCTTTGTTCCTTAATCCTGTAACAATTAACGAAGTATTTAAAGTAGCTTATCCGTGTCTTAAATCTAATAAGTCTGCTGGTTCTGACAACCTCAAACCTGGTATAATCAGGTTAGTAATTCATCACATTCTTCAACCTTTAACTCACATTTCCAACTTATCATTCATCACAGGTATTTTTCCTAACAGACTAAAAATTGCTAAAGTTGTCCCCATCTATAAGAAAGATGATCCCCATGTTTATGAAAACTACCGCCCTATATCCATCTTACCATGTATATCTAAAATCATTGAAAGGTTGATGTTTAATCGTATCCTAGCTTTCCTTGACAAACACAACATTTTATTTGATGATCAGTATGGATTTAGACCAGGTCATTCTACGGAATCAGCACTTATCTCTGCAATAAATAAATTATATAAAGCCCTTGAACAAAAAGATTCAGCAGTTGGAATCTTCCTTGACCTGTCTAAGGCCTTTGATACCATTGATCATCACATTTTATTAAAACAGTTGTCATTTTATGGCATAAGAGGTAAAGCTCTTGATTGGTTTTATAGCTACCTTTCTAATAGGCATCAGTATGTGTATTATAATAATTGCAGTTCTGATCTTTCTCGTGTTAAGTGTGGAGTCCCTCAAGGCTCTATATTAGGACCACTTCTATTTATTTTATATACTAACGATATAAGTAATGTGTCTTCAAAATCATCTTTAATTTTATTTGCAGATGACACAAATATTTTTATCATGGTAGTAATGCTTATGAGTTACAAGAACATTATCTGCTCTGATTTATTATGTTATCATGACTGGTTCTGTGCTAATAAGCTTTCTTTAAATGCAGCTAAAACTAATTATATTGTTTTTGGTACTCTTAGTAAAAATTAGAATGTCACTATCAATTTGAATGGTAAAATAGTCCATAAAGTAACCTCAACCAAATTTTTAGGGGTGATCATCGACTCCAATCTTTCCTGGTCAGACCATATTTATTCAATTTGTAACAAAATTTCTAGATCTGTTGGTATCCTTTCTAAATTAAAATATTATATTCCAAGAAATATTCTAAGGTGCTTGTATCAAACTCTTATTTTGCCTCATTTGTCTTATTGTTGCAGTGTTTGGTCAAGTGCAACTAAAACCACTTTAAATAAATTGATTCTTACAAAAACAGGCTATTCGACATATTACCAATGCTCATTATCCTGAAAGTACCAGCAAGCTTTTTCTGTCGCTTAATCTTCTGAAATTGCCTGACCTCATCCAAATCAATCTTGCAACTATTGTTTATCGTGCAACACATAATGATCTCCCATTTCCTTTTAGTTAATTTATTTAAGACAAACAATGACTTTCATCCATATAATACCCGTCAATCAAATAACATTCATTGTCCTCCATGTCGCACAAATCTGATTAGATTTAATACTTGTAACCGAGCCATTGATTTTTGGAATTCCATTCCTTGTGACATACAAACTTGTAATTCTCTTGCCAGCTTTCGGAAAATCATTAGACAAAATTGTATAAATAATTACTAAATACTCTATTACTACTTGTTATATTCTATCTGTAACCTTAGGGGTAGGGGATGGGTGGGGAATAGGGTCTGGTATTTTTGGTAGGGGGCTGGTAAATTGGGGGGGGGGGGAGGTCTAGTAACTTCGAAGGGGTGGGGTGGGTAGTTTATGCTAAAATTAACTTACTTTGTAACCAGGGAGTGTTGTACTTAGTTAAGCTCTCCAGAGTTTTTTTGCAACACTTCCTTTCACGTACATATTGTATATTATTATATCCTACACCTATCCACATTTCTATATGTTGATAACTGTATTTCAAACAATTCAAATATTTGTAAACTTAATTGTATATCTGTATATATTGTATATTGTTATATGTAAATATGTTGTGAAGAACCAAATAAATAAAGCAAATAAAGCAAAGATATCAGAAGTTCTAGTTCTTCAAAGTTTTATTGTATGAGATCAGCCATTTAAAAATAGTTAAAAGGGAGAAGGCCCCTTGTCCGGGGGAGGCTGGCCGACATCCATGTCTTGAAAAGGGTTGTGTTCTATAAAGGGGAGGGTTAAAGATGAAGAAAGTTGAAGACTGGGGTGTTCACATCGTTGTTGTGAGGAGACTCGGAGGAGTTGGTGTTGGGTAGTTAGTGTACTGAGTTGGGGAGATTTGGTTTCTGTTGGTTTTTAGAGGGGTTGGTGTTGGCTGGATTTTTTTGCCTGGATGGTAAGATTGGGAAAGGTTTGTGTTGGTTGATGGGAGATCTTTGGGTGTTCTGAAGGTTGCCTTTGATTATTTGTTAAGCTGAGGTGTTCTGTTGGGGTCTATGATCCTTAGGAGGTAACTTGTTGTTGAAATGATTTTCTTTGGAATAGGAGAGAATAGTGGCATATTGATGTGAGGGGCCTGAAGTGTTGGTGGATGAGGAAGTGGTAGAGGGGGAGGCAGAAATAAATGAGGGAGGGGTAAGAGTGGCTTTTCCTTGGTAGGAAATCTGGTCGATCCAGACTATGTCTGGACGCCCTTGGAAACTGTGCCGGTGAAGATGGGATTGTTGTTGTTGGTGGTAGAGCATGGTGTGGGTGAGAATTTGGGAAAAGGTGCAGGTGTTGGCATTAAGCTGGATTGGGGTTTTAGAATCTATAATTGTTCTGGCTGTGGGGTAGGAGATGTCTTGGAGGGTTTTTATTTTGAGGACTCCTTTTGCCTGAGTCAGTTTGGGCATGAGTTGGAGGAGGCAGGGTGGTTTCTGGAACAGTTAATGAAATTGGGTTCATTTTTACAGTTTGTAAGATCATGGGAGGGGGAGCCACAAGCGGCCCAGTGGGCTTGGGAGCGGCAATTGTTATTCCTGTGGCCAAATTTTTGGCAGTTGTGGCATCTGAGAGGGTTAGGTATGTAAAGGGAGATGGGGATCTTGCGGTAACTGATGTGGATGGAGGGGGGGGGAGTTAAACGTGAGGAAGGAGGTGCTGGTTAAGATGGTGGTATTGTTGCGGGAGAGGAAAGTTAGCGGACGTTAATGACGCCCTGTGACTCCAGTTGTTTTTAATTCCTCCAGGGTTCCCTGAAGATCGTGGCACCTGATTACCCCTGGGGGAATTGAGGTAGCAGTGGGGGGAGGGAATAATTTTGACACCAGTATTGACAAAGGTTGTAGAGGCTAGGAGGAGTTTGGATTGGGTAGAGGTGAAAAATTTGACCAGGAGGTCTCTGGACTTTTACGTGGTTGAGGGTACCAATGGGGATATGTAACAATTTTTACCTAAAGTGTGCACTTCTGGATAGAAGCATGAAAAGGAGGTAAGCTGATTTGCACAAAATGCTGATTTCAAAATTATGGAACCACTATGTCACTTTAACGTTTCCCGCCAAAAAGTGGAAATTTCAAAATGGCCGCCATAAACACGTTTTTGCCCATAAATCAGATGTAAGTTCCCCGATTAACATGATCTTGGTGTCTATACCTATGTTCTTGAGGTCAAGAAATCCAATAAAACATATGCCAAACATCATGAGATACATCTTCCCCCCCAAAAAATTCAAAATTCAAAATGGCCGCCACAAGAAAGCTTTTTTACCATAAAACGGATCTAAGTGCCCAAATAGCCATAATCTTGGTCTCTAGACATATGTTTTTGAGGTCAATGTACCCAATAAAACCCACGTAAACTAGAATTCAAAATGGCCGTCGCAAATCCATTGTTGGCCATAAAATGGCTATCCAGCCATCATTTATTGGTATCTATACCTGTTTTATGTCAAGGAACCCAATAGAAAACATGAAATATCATGACGTACATTATATTGTGAATAGTAAAACAGATACAATCAAAATGCCCTCACAAAACAAGTTTTTGACCAAAAAACCTGCCCCAATCACCGTGATCTTACTATCTATACCAAGTCGGTAGAATACATATGAAATATTATGGTGAAAAGTTGAAAACAATTCCATATAATAGCATTTATTTGTCAGATCAAAGTATATCACAATTGAGCATGGTATACCCTTTTCAGGTAAAGCAGTCAAATAGTGTGTCATACATGATTACATGATCGCTGTCAGTATCTCATATGTTCAGATTTGCTTTATTCTCTGCTACACTGTCCGGAACAGAAGCACAACTGTGTACACTTGAGATTTGCGCAGACACACTTGCATCTTTTTGTACAAGACTTTTTGCATCCACATTTCAGCAGTTCCTGACAAGCTTTGGCTGCCTCTGGAAGAGTGGTCCAGCATGGAGTCCATGGGGAATCACCTCTTACTCTCTCCCAGCCCCATAAATCTGGCGATGGAACTTCAGGGTCTCCTATAAGTGACTGTTCCCAGATGTGCCCTGCCTTATAAACAGCCCTTTTCACATGCTGTTCCAGGGCATGTAACGTTGGAGGAATGTTTTCCATCTTACGGTTTTGAGTGAACAAGTGCTTCCTGGCTTCATTCACATGGTTGAGTGATGATGTTCGCTGATACAAGAGAACAACATATCTCTCTATTTGCTCCAAGTCGCTGGGGGAAACCTGGCATGGAGCATGGGATAACCGAGCAAAAATTGGTTTGAGATAAGGCATACTGCACCATACAGCCCAAGCGGTTCTCTTTCTAATTCCATGAAAGGCAGAGACAGTATCACATCCTGATATTGCGTGCAAGAATAGTAAACCCCATGATGCGTCATTGCCTAATTCCGCTGCAATTAGGTGGCATGGGATGTAACGTAGTCTACCACCATGACCAAATGCTATCCATATTTCAGTCCTGTAAAACGCTGGACACTGCAAGCGCAACAACCACCACATCAGTATCTGTTGCGTGTATCATCAGCTTGGTAAATCCATGATGGAACGCATGGGAAGCATGAAAAAGAAGCCGTGTGTCCGCTTCTTCGTGAGTGCAGGACAAGCTTGAAAGGTCAGTCATGGGAGATGATACAACATTCTGGCCATGTGTGGAGATCACTTGCTTCTCTGGGGGAGGTTGAAACTCTTGTATTGCATTGGCTAGAAGTCGGAACAGGCTGTCTTTGTTTGCATCACAGCGAAGGAAGTTCTTCCAGTTAACAGGAATATTGGTGTTGTTGTCCACCCGGAGATGATTACCAGATCCACGGCTCTGTCGTGTTTGTGTCTTTAGGCTGTCCTTCCTGTAGACATCCCAGACAACATCTACACGAACAACGTCTTGTAACATG
Source organism: Chiridota heheva (assembly GCA_020152595.1). Taxonomy (NCBI): domain Eukaryota; kingdom Metazoa; phylum Echinodermata; class Holothuroidea; order Apodida; family Chiridotidae; genus Chiridota; species Chiridota heheva. The sequence goes on from JAIGNY010000410.1 coordinate 1,451,746, forward strand.
TGTTCTATGTAAGGCAAGAACACCAGTTGTGAATAGTCCTGGAATGTTTTGACAGAAAGTTTGGACTTCTTTGGATCAAGCATGTGCACAAGGGCAGCACCGTCAACAATTTTGACGTCAACTTTTGGAACAGATTCTGGTTGTGGTACCATTGTCCCCAGGCATCCCATCAAGTCAGATTTGCATGTTTGATGCATAATACCATTTGATGCCAATGATGGAGGCCAGGCATGATTTTCATGGCTGAAGAAGGCATCCATATCGCTTTCTCTAGCTTGACACGATATATACATCTGTGAAAAGAGACAAACATCACTATGCAGGTTGGAAATCTTGGAAGCGGACTTCGCAGGTTTCTTTCGTGAACTAGAATTTAACAAAGGCAGATTGTTCTTACTGTATGTATGGTGTCTTTAAATGCAGTGATTGTGCCATCGATACGCTCGGCAACAAATTTCTTGTACTGTGTTTTGCCTATGTCTTCTGCGGACCTTATAGCATTTACCACACTATCAGACATTATCACTTTGGTGTCAAGTGCGTAGAGGTCTGTGCTTGTATCAGCAAAGGGGTTGCCAAGTTCATCCATTACATCAGTGACACTCTTGAGGTGAGATAAGAAAGTCTTCGGTACACTTGGTATTTGTTCATGGTGGCGTTCTGTGTCCTTCTTTCCCCTAGCATGTTTGTCATCATACTCCATTAGAAGTCTAGCTGTTTCTGGACCTGCCACCATCCACCTTGCTAGTGCTGCTTCATTTTCAGTGATACCTATTATGCCTCCATCTCCCTTCACCATTGCATTCAGCTGTTCATGAACTTGATCATGGGCTAGTGCTGAGAATTTGTGCATAGTTTTCTGTGTCACAAAGTTGCCTTTGAGGAACTCTGCATGTGTGGTAGGGCAGTTAATCTCAAGGGATTGTAGGTCTCTCACATGAACGGTCATCCAGCGAGCATAGTGGTAGTGGTCAAGAGCGAACATCCATGGAATAATCTTTCCAAGTGACTGCACGTAGGCAACATATCTTTGCTCACGCTGTGATCTAAGGAACTGTAGGAAGAGAAGTTCTAACTGCCAGACTTTGTACCAGTAATCGAACTGAGGATGCTTTGAAGCCATCTGTTTACACCACTCATCATAGTGTATTTGTTCATCATCTGATGTGTTGATTTGATACTCAGCATATGACCTGTGAAGGAGAATGTACAGAGCTGCTGCGGTTACTTGATGTGCCCACTGACCTCTGGATGTGTGTGAACCTTTCTGCAGACCAGCTGCACGTCCCTCAGTTGTAACATTGGCCGAAGTCATAACATAGGTCCAACCACTACCATCAAGCCAGTCGCCAATTACTTTCAACATGGCCATTTCTATATGGAGACCCCCCATCAGTACAATGTAATGTCTTTCACCATACTCTTCTGGCCATTTCCACTGAATTCGTTTTGCAATTGCATATAATGGCTGATCGACAGTGAGCAGTGGTATCTGGCCTGGGTTGACACGAACCGTGATCTGTTTGATGATATTCATACCATGCTTGACCATAGCGGGTGAATGTGCTTGATCTCGAAATAATGGTAAGAGAGAGATAATTGCAGATGTCTTGGGTAGAGACACCTGTAAGCTGGCAAAGTAGGCTGACCATGATATGTCCGTCTTCACCTGATCAATTTGATTTTCATTAGCCAACCGTCCTCACTTTTTTAACCAAAACTTGGCATTTCATCATCATTCATTTCCGCAGATATTGAATTGCTTCATCATCCTCTACTGTTGGGATGACATTATCAGGGAGTGAAACCGTGGCACATCAGTATATGACTTTGGTAATGACTTGATAGATTTCGACTTTGGTTGGGCCCTGTTTTCGAATCTCCTGAAGGACCCTAACAACACCAGGATTGTCATTTGTGATGTGCTGTGTTATTGATATTGCGGTGCCACAAAAAGAATCACGACTTGAGGTGGATGACGGGTTGTGATCTATATTATCGAGATTTCCAGTGGTGAACAGTTGGTCTCTGAGGTTTGAAGGACAGACAATGCCCTCATTCTCATATATGTCAATTATTCTATTAGCTTCATCAGTAGACAGTTGCAAAACTCTGTCATATGACACCGACAGACCCTTTTCAAATAGATTGTCAATGAGATCACGTTTACGCGTACGGTTGTAAATAAGCAGGCCAAGATACAATGGGAGAACCGTCTCACAGTCCGAATTGTGCCATGCTGTTACAGAATCTCTCCTACCTCGTTTGACGGCATTGAAGACAAGTAACCGTGTGATGGACAAGGCAGCTGTGCTTACATCGTTGTCATCTACACGTTGTGTTGCATTTGACCTCCCTAGAATCATCCCGACGAGGGCAGATAGAGAAGGAGGTAGATTGTCAAATTGTTCATCACATAAGGAACTATTGAAGTGGTATTTTTTCTCAAATATTTCTTTGCGGACCAACTTTGCCACTCTCATCAATATTACAGCTTCTTCTATTGGATCGAAGTTGCATGCATCTAGCAAGGTATCACCAACATCTTCCCTAAATGACAATACTGTGCCAGACTTGCTGTTGTGAGCTTCCAGATCTGGAATATGTTGCTGGAGTTTCTGCGCGAGTCTGGTGGAATGGATGCGTTCACTTGGCTCACCACCTAATTCATGGAGGCACTCGCAATACAATTCCTTGAGATCAGAGAGTTTGAAAACATGATTGAGGTCTCCACTTAATTGGCTATATTCCTCAATGTATGACACCACCTCAGCAAGTGCAAGTGACTGTAGGTTAATATGGCGACCCTTCTCAGTTGAACTTCTTTGTTGGGATCTATGTTTGTTATAGAATGAAGCTAAGCAATTCAAGTGATATACAGCATCAATAGCGATCATATCTCCAACTGATAATTTAGCCAACAGCTTAGTATCTCTGAGCTCCGTGGCGATTTGTCTGACGCAGGTATCAAGGGCTATCGTCTCGGCTTTGTGGAAGTCTCCTGTTGTTTGTTCTGATTCTCATAATTGTTTTTCATGCTCTCATGAGAACTTTTCTTTTCTCATGAGATTCTCATATAAGTTTGTGGCGGCCATTTTGAATTGAATTTTCAATTTTTTGGCAAGAAGATGGATCTTATAATGTTTCGCATGAACATAGGTATAGACACCAAGATCATGGCAATCGGGGCACTAACAGCTGATTTATGGGCAAAAACGTGTTTGTGGTGGCCATTTTGAATTTTGAATTTTTTTGGCGAGAAGGGTTGGAGTGACATCGTGGTTCCCGCAATTTTTAAAATCAGCATACTCAAAAACCCCTTTGTGCAAATTTTCACGCTTTTATCCAGAAGTGCACACCTCAGTCACATATCCGCCCCACTATACCCTGCAGCGCCTTGGTGGGGCAAAATGGGGAGAGGATTTTTAGGCCTGGACTGAGATGGGGGGAAACAATGATAAATTTTGGCCATGGTGGGGCAGGTGGAAAATTGTAAGGAGAGGAGAGGGAGGGAAATGAGGCTGAGGGGGAGAGGATGGCCTTTTGATGCATTTCTGGGTGTGTTTGGAGGGTTGAGGTGAAGTCCCAAGGTCTGATGTCTCCATGATGATAGAAACAAAAATAAATAACACAAAATAAATAAATTGATGAAAAGGAAGGGGAGAGGGGAGTGAAAAGGAGGCAGCAAGTGCCCCAATAGCAGAGAGGGATGGCAGAAGGAAGAATGGGATGAGGTTCAATGTGGGCAAAATGGGTAGTGGAGAGAGGTTTGGAAAAGCCCAGGAGTTGCTCGCACTAGGCAACAGGCCCTCGTGTGCTGTGTGAGTTAGGCTAAGCTAAAGGTGTGTGTAGGTGTGAAAACAAACTATCAGAAAGATTTTACCAAAATCTAGAGGGAAAATATTAAGAATATCTGAAAACAAAAACAGGAGAAGTCCTCAAATGACAAATACTGTACACAGATAAGAACAAGAAAGTATGAAATTTAAGTGCTGAAAGTGGTTTGAAATTGAGAAAATACATTAAAAACTGTGCTTCGTAATGAGTGGTCTTGTCTCATCAGGTGCAAATGTGAAACTTACAAATGAACATGAATCAATTAAAAATAATTTTCCATGCCTATTTGATTTTTCTTCATTATGCACTAAAGTATGTTCATTTTCTCCAGATTTCTCCAACTGCATATATTTTCAGTAAAATAATAGATATCTATTTGTAAGAATCTAAGTTGGAAGCATGACAAAAATCCTCCAAAATAAGCAACTTGATGATAAAAAGTAAAACAGCACACACAATGTCACATATACAGTATACATGTAACAACAAAATACTGTATATCACAATGAAATTCCTTTTATATCATAGTAAAATTGTTCAGTAGAAATGACATCCTACCTTTCTACTGGTGTATTTGTGGCAGCTGCCCTCCCTTTCTCCACCTCTGAAGTGAATGAAGACTGATCATCTACTTGTCGGCTTACAACTCGTGCAAGTTCAGCATCTACTTCGTCGGTGTACAAAGGCAGGGTAAAATCAACACTCTTAGAGGTCACCATAGCAACACTCTCTGAAGCATCCATTTCACTGTCTGCCTCAATCATACGAGTGATGTCAATGTCTATTGTAGAAACTCGTGACTGCGAAGCTAAACTGCGGTTGTGGCGGGATCCTTTCAAGGCTGAGGATGCTCCCTCTCTTCTCCTACTAATACTCCAAGGCCTGTGTTCTACACCTCTCTTATCGTTTCTTGGTACAACATACTTATTCTTATCATTTGCTTCTTTTTCAGTTGTCTCATTTTTCTGGTCTTCAGCCTCACTTTTAGTTTCTTTGACCACTTTCTGATCAAGATCCATTTTTAAATTGTGTGCTTCATTTTCAGAAGCATAATCAGGAACAAATGGTGGCTTTCCTTCTTCCTCATTTTTCCTGGCCTCTGGTGATTGCACATGCCCTTCTTTAACTTCATCACTTTTTTCCAAAAAAGCATTTTTTTGTTCATCTTCATCAAAAAATCTATCTTCAGATTCAGATTCAACAAAATTAACAGAATTAACATCACCTTCTACACTTTGTGTCAACCCTTCTCCCTCCTTTCCAGCACTAACCATTGCCAATGGAAATGCTGCTCGTTTCTCATTAACTTGTGACTCAAGGTCATCACCACCATCCAATCCATTGACACCAAGTGAAATTCCTGCAGAGGTTTGTTCTTCTGCAGTTGACCCACTCAAATCCTGAACTAAATTTTCACTTTTTGAAAAATCTTTAATTCCTTCTTCCATTCTCTTGACTTCTTCGTTTTCCCCTTCTTCTACTTTGTCATCCTCTTTTTCAGTAACTTCCTCCTCCATCTTTTTTATTTTCAACTATGTCTGTCTGACACTGAAATAACCAAGGAAACGTTCAGTGGTTTCTTGACCCAAAGCATTTGCTGAAATGACTGGAGCACCTGTGCTTCATCCAGTACCTGTGAAAGAGTGAAAAGAGAAGATAAAAACTTGACTTCAATTAAATCAGCATCCAGGCTAAATTCCTGCCAATACTGTATTTCAAGAAATAGCCATTTATCTTAAATTTCAGATTCACCTTACAAAATCAAGGAGAAAGACGACCAAGTTAAAGTGATATACTCAGATCATGTGTCAATGACAACTTCCTTTCATTGGAACAGTTAAGGAATCGTAAACAAGTGCAAGGAAGAAATTGTTTAGTGAAAGAATTCACCAATGTTAAGAACAGCAACAAAAGAAGCAGAACTGGCTAACATATGGGAAACTAAGAACACTATGCAGTACGAGTACAGTAATTGGAACGCATAAGTTTTGGGTCTTGCAAATAACATTTATATGATGAACAAAAACCACAAGATTACTAAGGAAAGCTAGAAGAGAAACTTAAGGAAAGAACTTCTACAAGAAGAAAAATGCTCAACAAAAAAAAAAGTTCTAATCAAGGAACTGAAGTTTAGTAATCAATGCATCCAAAAACATGACAACAGGGAAAACACAAAAGCCACCATTAAAGCTGCTGATATAATTGAACAGGAAGGAGTTGACTTTACAAGCTTCTGGAATTTTATCAAACAAATGGTTTGGTTTGTTGAGGTTTAATGGCACCGCGACAGTCATAGTCAAACGTGCCAGAAGGGTTTGAAATAATTAGGGTGCAGAGGTTAGGAAAGATATGATTGGAAAAGGAGGAAAGGATGGAAAGAAAGGAAGAACTAGAGCTGTCTGAATGACAGCATGCTCGACTATTCGATGCTGCAGGGGGGAATGTGTACTTGTAGGAAATAAGAAGTTACTTATCCCGTAACTTCCAGTGAGAGAAATTTTGATAACAAGCTAAGGTTTAGGAAAGTCCACTTACAGTATCTAATTCTTTCTTTTCATTTTTGGTTCCAATGTTATCAGCATCATTAACCTATGCAGTGGTGTTGGTGTGCAGGTGTAATGCTTTGCTTGTAAACACGATATCTCATGAGCGGTACATCTATGTCTTGTCGTATTTGGCACATAGATGCATTGTCACTAGTAGATGATCCCTATTGTTTTTGGTGTTGATATCATGCATATTAATGAGTGGGTGGGACTAAATGTAAAAATCTTCAAATGTTCATGTTTTTACAACCACATGTCTGTTTTGCTTCTTATTTGGAATACAGTAATCAAGTAAGTAGGAAAGGTGTAAATGCACAAATTCATTGATATGCATGGTGGGCACGGCTTAATGTGTTTTTTCTGAAAATAGCTTCTAAACAAAAAGATACAGTACCTCGTAAACCGTACGTACATCAGTGGCATGTCATATTTGGCACATAGATATACATGTATCATGATTCAAAAATGGTCCATGCCAAAAAGTTTCTCTTTAAGCCTACCCACACCCAACACCTGAGTTAATCCTGAAAACTCCAGGTATGGCAATTACTAACCTGACTTCCTGTTCAGTGTTTTGTGTTTCCATTCCAAACAATGATTGTTTATCAGCTTTTCCCATGAACACCAGTCAAGTAGCCCAAGGTTTTTTGTGTGTACATATTACAGAAGCCAGTGCTAGGTAATCAGGGCACTTTTGTGATTGAAATCACTCATACGTGTTAAGTGTCTTAGTGGGAGAAATTTGTTTGCAAGCTGGTGATAAAAGTAGTTGTGTATCATATGCTTGAGGTGATGTGGTCATTTACTGTGAATGATTGACGGGCCATTTCTCCTAAGGAAAATATTGCTTCATGTCACTATTGTTTTTTGGTGTCCATATCGTACATATTAATGAATGTAAATTTTTGAAATGTCCAAATCTTTACAAGTGTATGCCTCTTTTACTTCTTATGTGGCATAATTATGTTATTAGGTACATGTAGGATGTATATGCTTATGTTGTCCAAATGTTATATTTAATTTGATCATGATCTTAAAAAAACTTGACTATATTGCATGACTCCACCTATATCCCTCAAGTAATGTACAATGTATATTTTAAATACTTCAGTCAACACATTAAACTCAACAAATTCCTGCAAATAATCTTGAATTCCTGACATGTAAAGCTTGTCTGTGCAGTGGCATTGCCAGAGGTTTTAGTTTAGGGGGGAACAACAATAATATTTGAAGAATCCGAAAAAAGTAACATGGGCCACCTTAGCGGCACTGCGCATGTGTGTAGTATGTGCTTAAAGGTGTGAGTCCAGGGACCCCTTTAAGGGCCTCTAGTGGGGTCCAGGGGTAAAAGCCCTGGTAGGGGTCCAGGGAAAAAAGCCCTGGTAGCAGTCCAGGGAAAAAGCCCTGCTAGAAGCTCTGAAGATTCCCTATTTAATGATGGGCCCAAATGGCTTTAAAATTATGATAATGAAGATACCCTATGAAAGATTATTAATAATAAAGCCAAAGTCATTAACTAATGGTGTATGTGCCATGGGGTCCAGCTAGGGCAAAGCCCCAGAAGCTTTGAAGATTCCTAGTTTTTTATAGCCTTAAACAACTTTAAAATGGTGGAAAAAGTTTAAAATGAACAAGACTTATATAATAATAGCCATCATGTATTGTAAAGAAAATATGAAGTCCATTTTTCATTTGGACTGGGAAGGGGGTAAGGGGGGGGGGGGGGGGACGACACAGGGGCACAATGAAGTTTTAGGAAAATGAGCCTAGCTACAATTCTAGATCTTGTTATCTATTTTGATTTTATATAATTAATCATATGTGTCTAGGTTTTTATGCAAAATAGTTTGTGCAACTTACTAACAAGTTGAATGACACCTGTTGAATGTTGACATCTGTTGAGTGTACAGACATGAATATTCAATTATTAGACATAGGCCTAAAGGCAAGTTACTTAAGTTGGAATGGTGATCTATTATGAATGTCAGGAATGAGGCTATTGCTATTATTTAATTGAGATTTTCATACACCAATGGCTTCCATCATCATCAATTGTGAACAAGCTGACTGTCAGTGGTACAAGATAGAACATCAACAAGAGTGTTAGTAGAGATAAGATAACCCATGGTAATACAAAGCAAAATATTTGTGGGTCAATAGTAGGCCTAATAAAAAAACAATTAAAAAATGTATTTTGCATTTTTTCTTCTTTTGTAGTTCATAACAAATGGCACTTAGATAGTACCTAAATAGTTCAGTTTCCCGCATACTGTTTTGGGGTGAGTGACCGTGAAAATCTGTGTTGATTTTAGATAAAATATCAACCATAAAATTGTAGCTTCCAGGGGCCCCTTGGACCACTACCGGGGCTTCGCCCTTGGATCCCATTAAGGCAGGCGGCCCTAGACCCCACACCTGTTTTGCTAGCGCTTGCATTAACACCTCACGTTACTCGTTAGGCTAGGCTCTACGGCGTCAAAGATTTTGTTGGGAAATATTCCTTCACATCCCCTAATAAAATTTCTTATGCCCCCCCCCGCCCGCCCCCTTCTTATCCCTCCGAATCCCAATATCACTAAAAATTATGCCTAACACAGGTTAGGATATGTAACATAACAATTAACAGTTCAAT
>JAIGNY010000410.1:1460783-1562431 GCA_020152595.1 Chiridota heheva
CTCCCTAATGACACTGGTTACGTCCGACAGTGTTGTCAGATATAAGCCTATGCCTACTGTAACGTTCCTTCGCGACGTGTCCGGCCGGCCGAGCTCGCGATCGATCGCGATCGATTTGTTACGTATGAAGGTGCTGCTCCGGTGCTTGGTGCACGCAGTCTGATCCTGCAGTCGGGCAGCGCATGTCTATATATCTAGCTGCAGTCTAGTGACATTTTGAAAATATTATTGTTAAAAATACAAACACTTGTTTTTTAAAATATATCAGTATTTTTGTTAAAGGCTTGCTTTGTTATATTTGTTTTAACGCAATGTAACAGACCCTTTCTCTTCCTAATTAACGTTATGAAGAATTACAAAGATGAACGATTTTGAAGATAACTCATTTGTCTGATAAAACGAAGCAGACACCTGATAGCTCACATGACAGATAAACGCGATTAGCTTCTAGTTACTAAGCAACCATTGATTGATTGATTGGAAAAAGCTAGCTAGCTAGCCAGGTCGCAGCAACTGCTTCAAAAGGATTCAGTCAGGCGAAAGAAAACGAATGTAAATATCATTCATGGGACGTTATTTTGTGCTAGTTAATCTAATTTGACAGTAACTACTCTCGATTTGTAACGATATCCCGAAAATTTATGCTGACCAATTTAACAAAATTCCCGGCAAAACTGGTCATTGGGCATGTTTAATCTATTATTCGAATAATATAGCCTGAACACAAACCAATACAAATATAATTTTCAAATCTGAATCGGCAGTTTCCGGAAAACTATTTTAAATAATGTCATATAGCCGAGATTCACGTGTCCATAATGAACCAATCGTATACTATATCTTATTGACCAAACAAATATTGGCCATCTGCACAATTAACAGTCAAGTATATGAAAACAAAATGTTTTCAAGCCGCGTATCGTACGTCAGGGATCGCGGAGACGGGGAGGAATTTAGTCCCCCGCGCCGTCCCCTCACACACACTTTTTAACTGTGCAAAAAGAAATTACTAATAATGATATGGCATTCGCCTGATAGGATTTCACCTTCAGATTAGAAAATTATTAACATAAAATTAAAACAATTGAAGGAACATTTGGTACAATTATTTGAGATTTTGGTCAAATTTGTCAACAACCGAAAATACAATAAAAAATCCACAAAAACGAAGAAAATTGCCTAAAAATGAAGGAAATTGCAAGTTCCAAAAATGAACGAAACTTTCGAAAATTGGTTAATACTTCACCAAAATATGTTAAAAAAGTGTCCAAAAATAATCGAAATTTCGCTAAAATCGAAGAAAATTTCCAGAAAATGAAAGTAAGATTTAAGGAAAATTTGGTACAAATTGAATTTGGTACAAATTATTATATGGCATTGGCCTGAGAGGATTGTACCTTCAAATTAGAAAATTATTCACATGAAACATTTTGGTAAAATAATTTTAAATTTGGTGGAATTTGTCAACAAATATCCCGAAAAATTACGAAATTTCCTCAACATTGAAGAAAATTGCCTGAAGCTGAAGAATTTTTTTTCCTAAAATTGTCAAACAATTATCTGAAATCTTCAGGAAAATACCCGAAAATGAACGAAATCTTCCAAAAATTGCACCAAAATGAACCGAAATTTCCCTTAAATTGACAAAAAAAAAAATGTTAAGGAAAATGAACGAAATCTCCCGAAAATTGCACAAAAATGAATGAAAATTCTCCTAAATTGACAAACAATAATTTGAAGAAAAGTACTTAACGATGAAAATAAAAGAAATTTCTCGAAAATTGCAGAAAATTTTCGGAAATTTAAGATTTTGCGATTATGAACAAAATTTACCAGTGTAATTTTTCTTTTTTTTTGACAGGGAATTATTTTGGGTTCTTGCTCCCCCACTCAGAGGTTTCCTCTTCCTACGCTTTGCCTAACACTATGTACCAATATGTTTTGTTTTTATTGTACAGGCGCCTTATATTTCCGCCATTTAGTTATTCAGCTTCAAAAATTGCTCCGCGGTCCCTGTACGTGCGTTATACATGAAAGCATACGCGCGCGAAATGCTGCTTATAGTTTTACAAACCTGTAATTCGTTGGTTGGTAAACAAAGAAAAAATTTCCCCAGCAGTTGATATGTCAGTATTGAAGATTTTACGTTCGGCTAAAATCGGTTTGAAAAGGTCTATACACCTTTCTTTTTTACCTAAACGAGACTACGCGAAACATCAGGGTACTTAAAGCAATCAAATGCTGGGGGATTTTTCTTTTACCAACCAACCAATCAGCTGCAGGGAAATTGTAAAATTGATTTTACGAAACATTAAAAGCATTTGTGCACAATATAAATACAAAAAATAGGAGGATGAAAATTGGCAATGATAGTTCAAATTTTGAAACATTGGTGGTGTTCATTGAGGCAGGCCTAATGGTATGAAATTGCGCCGATGACCTCACAACACAAATTATGAAAGCAGTATCAAGTACTTTCGGCAGCAAATCCCGTTACCGTGTGTGAAATTGATGCAAAATAAATAGGCTTGACCCCATACGCTAGTAAAAAAAAATAGGCTGGACCCCATACGATAGTAAATTGTGCAGACGATCAGGATTCCCCCAGAATTTGATAAGTCCATTAAAGACACATGAATTTAGGCCATGTGATATTATCTAAATAAGATTTCCGGAAATTACCGATATGATTCTATTGGTACATTCCCAAAAGGAGTGACACACTCCTATTAGTAATGTCTCAGTGGTGGAGCATTAAAATTAATAGTAACAGTCACAGCTCTTTCAAAAGGGCTGGTCGTGGCTGTAAACATTAGAATAAAGATGCCATATCAGCAAGGTCTGAATAAAGACTTAAAATCATAGACTGTAAATAGCCTACATTTCATGTCCTGACACTTGTATGTCATGCCTGACTCAGCTAGATATCAGAATCATGTCCTGTACTTGCATCTTAGTCATGCCCAACTCGGCTAGATATCAGAATCATGTCCTGGTACTTGTATCTCAGTCATGCCCGACTCAGCTAGATATCAGAATCATGTCCTGGTACTTGTATCTCAGTCATGCCCAACTCGGCTAGATATCAGAATCATGTCCTGGTACTTGTATCTCAGTCATGCCCGACTCAACTAGATATCAGAATCATGTTCTGGTACTTGTATCTCAGTCATGCCCGACTCAGCTAGATATCAGAATCATGTCCTGGTACTTGTATCTCAGTCATGCCCGACTCAGCTAGATATCAGAATCATGTCCTGGTACTTGTATCTCAGTCATGCCCGACTCAGCTAGATATCAGAATCATGTCCTGGTACTTGTATTTCAGTCATGCCCGACTCAGCTAGATATCAGAATCATGTCCTGGTACTTGTATCTCAGTCATGCCCGACTCAGCTAGATATCAGAATCATGTTCTGGTACTTGTATCTCAGTCATGTTCGACTCAGCTAGATATCAGAATCATGTCCTGGTACTTGTATCTCAGTCATGCCCGACTCAGCTAGATATCAGAATCATGTCCTGGTACTTGTATTTCAGTCATGCCCGACTCAGCTAGATATCAGAATCATGTCCTGGTACTTGTATCTCAGTCATGCCAGACTCAGCTAGATATCAGAATCATGTTCTGGTACTTGTATCTCAGTCATGTTCGACTCAGCTAGATATCAGAATCATGTCCTGGTACTTGTATCTCAGTCATGCGCGACTCAACTAGATATCAGAATCATGTCCTGGTACTTGTATCTCAGTCTTGCCCGACTCAGCTAGATATCAGAATCATGTCCTGGTACTTGTATCTCAGTCATGCCCGACTCAGCTAGATATCAGAATCATGTCCTGGTACTTATATCTCAGTCATGCCCGATTCAGCTAGATATCAGAATCATGTCTTGGCACTTGTAAATCCTGGAAAATTTTATACCAATTTGCAAAATCTACAAGAATTGAGAAGAAATTAAACAACTGTCACAAGCCTTATTATCTTTTAAAAGGAAGGCATTGAAAATGGTCTGAATGTTCAAGCCAGGAATCAAAATTCAAGCTCTTGGCAAAAACAAAACCAATTTGTTTGATGAGGTCTTAACGGCACCACGACAACGAAGGTCAAATTGTGCCTGAGAGGTCAGATCATACTATTCATAGAAACTGCTAAATTCAAGTTCAGATATGCCCAACAGGTCAAAGGGGGAGGGGTTGAGGTAGGTGATGAGGTTTTCCAATTTAGGTTGTGTACTGTATGGATGTGAGGTGAGAACATAATGATAAAATTAACTGTATTGCAACTTATTTGCATTGTGTAAGTTGGAAAATGAACCAAGAGAAAGGCAAATGTAATTCAGTAGGTTATAACTATTAACTAGTAAACATGGGATTTCATATTCAACATTTTGAGCTGGAATGAAAAGCATTTTTACATTCAGCTTACATTAATACAAAAAAAAAAATGAAAAACACACAAAAATGAAAACAAAAGAACTATGCACTTATGGAAATATTCCAAGCACTCTTTATTCATACAAGACAGATCTACAAATCTTTCACAAGGCACTTTCTCTAACATTCTAAAATGGAAAAATTCCTAGCAATAAACAATTTTTGTTGGTAAAGAAAATAATTCTAATACTTACAGATGTTTAACATATCTATGTAGGAAACTGGGAATGATCACGTTCTGCTTAGAGGAATGAAAATATTCTAAACTCTCTTTTTAATTTTTTACAAATATCAAAATATTTCTTTCGATTTCATAAAAAAAAAAAAAAAAAAAATTCTTATCAGCAAATTCTTGTTTTAATACAAAATTTCTTATCAGTAAATTGAATTACAGAATAAAAGCAAAAATGAAAAGCACATCTTTTGTTCATAGAATTAATTCAACATTGAGAGCTTTTTATTTGAAACTGACTTAACACTGAAAACCTTTTTTGAAATATTTTATCAACTGGTGCTAAGAACCAATATGCAGTTAAGTTTTATTTTCATGCAGAAAAAAAACTGCAAGTTATATAAAATGCAAATATTAGCTTAATAAATGGTAAATGCAATTATAATAAAGATTAATCCAATTTAAGGGAAAGCATATATCTCTTCCAAATAGAAACTGTTTATTCCTATCATTAGTGGGTTTAATCAGAAATACCATCTTGTAACCTTTCTTTCTAAAAAAAAAAAAAAGCCTGAATTTTTCCAGTGCACCACTAACTTATACTTATAAAAGCACAAAATGAGGGGTTTACAGGGTAAAAATATTTTTTATTGGAACATGCCCGGATTTTTAATGTAAACAATGTGCTTTTTTATGTAAACAATGTAGACATTTGTAAGTAGATCATGTCAACAGTTATGGCTAATTTTCACTCTGTTAAATAGTTCATATTTATGAATTGTTCAAAACATTTTATGACATTGCCCTCTAAAACTCTCTAGTGTGAATTTAATCAATTACAACCATTCTGATGCAACTTAAACTTAATTTTTCATGTAAAACACACTTCACAGATGTTATTCGAGTTCATGCGGTACGCGCCTCTGAGTGCAAGCATAAAATTTAAATCCATGCATCACTGAGACAAACACTTCATTTAGTTTGACTGAGCGCTTGCTTATTTACCCTGTACATCAAAACCAGGTAATAGTGTGTCATTGCGATTAACTAAATATCAATACAGGACTCACTGTGCCATGAACGAGAAACTTAGTTTTTCCAAAGAGGTTGAAATCTATTTTGATCAATGTCACAAAAAATCTTATCCCCATGACTAAAACAATTTCAGCACGAGGAAAAATGGCCTCTCGGATCTTGCACACAATCTATATTGTCTGAAATCATGCAACCATACCTACAAGCTTCAATTGTATTGATATAATTTAGAAATAAACATGACACTAGAGGCCCTCATCATTAATTGCTAAAATTTCAATTGTAAAAAGGATGAGGGTAGGATTTTGATACAGGAAATACAAAACAAATTTGGTTCATGTCCACAAAGAACTATTACCTATGCATTCTATGCATCAATGAAATAATTACCAATGGTATGCCAAAATAGTAAATATCATGGGAATACATTAATCTTTAAAAGGTGAACAGATACCACAATTTCGCTAATTTAAAAGGGATTTAAGATCTGGGTAGAACAGTCCTTGCATTTCAGAAATTTTGGAGTTATGGCTGATCAAAATTTGAGGAATATTCAATTTGAGAAGCCGGACTGCAGGGAAAACCTTCACCTAATTCCTTCAATTTCTATCCTAAATCCTAGTCACTGAAAATGATGAGAAAGACTTAAAGGAGCACTAGACCAAACGTTAAGGGGACTCTTAATTTCTGCAAATTTCACAGAAGATTATCCACAACAGATCAATGAACTTCAAGACTCCACAGCCCACAGATGATGGGAGGGCAAAGGTCACTTGAATATTCATATTAGCCAGACAATTGCTATACTGTTGCATGCTCGACAAGCATCAAATTTTTTTGGACCCTCTTAACAAACGCCCTCAAATTTCGATGTATTGTTCCTTTAAGAAACTACCACGATCACCATCCCCCATCACAAATTAGCATAAAGATTTGTATATTTATGCCTGAAATTAAAAAAGCTGTAGTATGATACATATCAGTGAAACCTTTCATGCTTTTTTGATAGATTTTATAGCAATTTAGTCAACTGTTGCATATACACATCTATACACCTGTAACAGATTCTAAAATCTCTGAAGCAATGTTCTTCATTGAACATTCTCAATCAGGAAACGTTTGGCTGGCCAACCTCAGGTATCATATTACTTTGCCGATATCAACTACTACAACCCGACTACTTCAACAACAACAGTTACCATGATAAACCATACTATGATGCAATCTCTGTGCATGGAGCCTCAGAAGCATGGAGCCTCAGAAGCATGATCTTTTTCTTTCCACCCAGATGACACAGAGGTAGTATCATGTACTAACTGTGAATCATCGTAATGCAATAATGTTCAAGAACATCTTTTCCTTCCAACCCAAGTGTCATATCACAAAATATAAAAACAAACATGTTTAACTATGTATCAAGTTGATCTAAAATAAAGTAATGCATTCTCAAAGGGACCAATTGATATATGATGAATATTTCTGGTTTCAATCATGAGGTCTCCCATATATTATAATGTTAATATGGGAGTCATCAACATGGTATGCATAAGTATACCAAAAAATATAAGTCTGATATGATAGGAAAAAACAATTCTCTGAATCAATAAGTTTGTAAAATCCTTAAAAAAGTTTTAAAAAAATTGTGGGAATATTCTGACCTTCCTATTTGGGCATACAATCATTAAAATTGACAAACGACAAAAATTCCAAACTAGATTTATATATGCCATATTGACATAATAAAGGTTCAGTCTATTAAAACTTTACTGACCAAAAAAATTAGTAATGAGAGAAAAAATTATTTTGTTCTTCTTCAGATGAAGCAAAAATGACATTTGAATTGCTGCCTTTTCAAAAGTTTGAATTGTTACACAGAACTAAAAGATTTACAAAATGGAATGTTTTTATTAACTACAGTAACCAGTAGGAGGATACCCAACAAGAGGTATCAATGTTTAATTCTACCAATTTAAGTTGTAGTCAGAAGTTTTTTTTTTTTCCATTTCGATCAAAACTGATTTTCAAACGCTCCTAAAACAACCTTAAAATGAAACTGAAACAAGAACAAAAAAGAAAATTATAAATATTTGAACAACGGAAACACATAACATATGCTCACAGCACAGCAGTCTAGCACAAATACAATGAGATTCACTTTCGGATTCTTCCCAGAAACCTGTGAGCTATAGCTCAAACAAAATTCATAACTCAAAACTTCAAATTTCTTCAAAAAAGCTGACAAACTTCATGAACCATCCAAACTACCCCTACTAACCACAAACAATATATGTTTACTTATCATAGTGCACAAGTCATATTATTTCATAAATAACAACTATTTATCAAATGTAAGTTTCCCTTCAATCTCCTCCACAAACGTTACATGTTGAAATTATTACCTCAATCAAAATAATACTGAAAGCTTCTGCTGATACCTACAACAATTTTTGTCAATTACTTCATTTCAAGAACACTCCAATTCTTCAACGTTGTAAGGGTTCGTTTAACATTTTCTGAAATCAGTTACGTCATGGGGAGACGTGCACAAGATCTTTGGTGGTCTGTCACTAATGACGTGAAGGTTGTTTTCCTCTCATGTGACCTTGCAACTCATTACCTCACAACTTGGTAGGCCTCAAAATTCAACAAGCTATAAAAGTGAACAATTTTAATTTATTTGCTATAGACCTTTTCAAACTGAGTTTACTTGAATGTGATGTCTTCAATAATTTGACCAATCAGCTGCTGGGGGAATTTTACCTTTGTTTCCCAACCAATCAGGTGCAGGTTTGGGCAAAAAAATGTAAGCAGCAATACGTGCGTGTATTACCTTTATGTATAATGCACGTATGATGCATGCAGTTGGAAACATTTTTCCACAAGGTTGGTCCCGTACCGTGCGTGAATTGTGCAGATAGTTAAGATTCCCCCAGTATACGATTGGTCCATTATGACCATGTAACATTATTAAAATTAGTTTTCCGGAAATTGACTATTCAGATTTGAAAAGGTCAATGTGCTAATGTTGCATATAGGTGTCATTAGTCATTTGTAAAACTTCAAAACAAAGAAACTCAAACTTCATTAGAAACCTGTTACCCATTCAAAACCTGGAAAAAAATCATATTGAAACGAAAACATCCCTTGAAATAAACTGATGCATTATTTATTTACTAACCTATCTACACACTTCACAAACAAATCAAATTTGATTTTCAATGATAATTTTCTTGTTGTCAAGGTGATTTTAACTCCACTCTATACATCCTATATTACACTGTCACGTGACTCAACATTTAAAATTAATTTTGTATAGCCTATATACACCCATTTTGTATATTTTACAACACTGCCTTGGATTTGTTTAATTTGAAGAGTTACACTTTAACACAGCAAGGAAATCTAATGTCAACCTCATATACAATATAGAATGGAATTTGTTTACATGAAATACCATATTCGACATAAAGGCACCCAGGGCACTTACAAAAGTAAAATTGTGGGACTTTTTTTAATGCCAAAGTTTCTTCCAAATAAGTGCCCATTCTCGGGATTTGTGTACAGTATTGTTCGCATTGTGGAATTGGTTCTAGCCCTGCAACAACCACCATAAAGCCACGAATAAGCAGCATCACAAAACTTGAGTAAGGGCCTATACTAAAGTGCCAATTTACCCATTACTCCATGTTCACAGTGCATCCCAAGTAGCTCTGAGTTTGCAGAGTCAAAAGGAAAGGTATCCCCATTTAATTGCTGCGAATTTCCACCCCCCACATTAACAGGGATTCAGCCTAACATACAAAAAAAAAACATGAAACATATGACACTATGTATTAGAGCGTGGGCGCTTATTGGAGCGTGGGCACTTACCGAACGTGGGGCGCTTACCAGAGCATGGGCGCTTACGGTAGCGTGGGCGCTTATGGGAGCATGGGCGCCACGGAAGGCGTTGGCGTGGAGCGTGGGGCTTACCGGGGCGTGGGGAGCGTTACCGGGGCGTGGCGCTACGGGAGCATGGGCATTTACGGGAGCGCGAGGCTTATTGGAACGCGGGCGCTTACCGGAACGTGGGCGCTTACCGGAGCGTGGGCGCTTACCGGAGCGTGGGCACTTACCGGGGTGTGAACGCTTACCAGAGTTTTTCATTACTTAAATAAGAATCATGAACATCTTACCTCTCTGATGGAATTGAAAGTTTATTTCAAACAAAAATAATTTTGAATTACTCATAAATAAAAGAAAAATGACACAACTACGAGACTAACGGCCGAATGATTCAACATGCCCGTACAAGTACTGTACATAAACACATATACTACATATACAAGATGTACATACACTGTACAGTGTATGTGAAAGTTTTGATGTTGTTTTGATCAATGCAGGCTGTCAATTGTCAACGATATTATTAGCTAGGATTCTACTTTCCATGTACATTGTGTTGATCGTGTATCTGTGAAGTGATCACAATCTGCAAGTGTAGTTACTATACCGTAAAGAAGTAGGTGTGTTCGAGATCTCAATAGTATATTGTTGATAATTGGTCAGACTTCACTAAAACCTCATGAAAGTTTGAATACAATAAACAAAAATATTTTTGATTTTTGATTGTTAACCCCAATTTCAACACTTAATATCATACAAGGATTAGATATTAACTTTTTATAATAATAGTCTGATTTTTTTTAATGTTTTTGGTATTTTAAGCGCAATTTTCATTCACTCTAGCAAGGCAGGCCTACACAAGTGTGTGTGTGAATAACAATATTGCAAGCTTCGCTAGCACGCAGTGCCCTGTACATTACGCAGTGCCCTGTACATACGACGGCAAATTTACAAATATGCCGAAACTCAAGGGCTTTGTCATAACCAAATACGCCAGACAAAAAATTATAATGCAACCTCTAATGGTGGGTTTGGTAGGAATGGCGGGCTGTATGTCCCACAAGGTTTATCAGCGGTCACGAAGAAGGGACGTGATAAGCGGTTTGATGTCAGAAAGGGTTTTGCAAAAGGTTGTAGGGGAAGTTTGATGACAAGCTTAGCAGTTGAATCATCTGTCATTGCCGGGGATGCCAACATGGCTGGGTATCCAGTAGAAAACAACACTTTTCCTGCAGAGGGGGCGAAAGATGTTTACGGAGGTGGTGGGAAGTGGGCTTATCCCGCTTATTAGAGGGTGTGCGCTTATCAAAGCGTGGGTGCTTATCAAGAGTGTGGGTGCTTAGAGCATGGGTGCTTATCAAGAGCATGGGCGCTTCTCAAGAGCGTGTACGCTTTTCAGAGCGTGGGGCGTGTGCCCTCTTATCAGAGCATGGGCGTGTGCGCTCTTATCAGAGCGTGGGCGCTTATTACGTCGAATACAGTACATCCTATGGCAAATCATAGTTCAATAACCTGAAGTAATCATATTTTAAGGCATTAAGCCTAATGTCAGCTTCAAGAACGGTTTTGGAATTTACAACTAGAGGGATTGTGCATATGGTTTCCCATCACCCCTGTTTAATGTTCAACAAGCTATCTTTGTTTCCAAGAGCTGATAATGACATGGTGTCAAGGATGTTGCTGGCAAAATTTAAGTCAATAAAGATTTTTTTTAAAACAATTAATTTTCAGGACAAAAAAACACTTATCACACAACATTCTGTTTATCATTAAACACTGATAATTTGAAGCTTTCTTCCAGCATATGTGAACACTAAATAGCCTCCACCTGACAACCTACAAGGGCCCACCTTACCCGCAAAATCACTTATGTTTCTACACACTAAGAGATAGTCAAACTTTGCCATGCCTTTACAGGTTCTCCAAAAATTGCACTTCAAATTTCTTTCACTGTATGCAAATCAAATAGTGAAACACTTTCAAGCAATATCATTCACATGAATCAAATTTCTCAAATCAAATTTATTTGCAAAAGTAATTAAACAAAACATTTTAAATAAAAAGGAACAACGTATGTATATATAAAAAAAAAAAGCCCCCAACCCAAAAAACAATAGAAGCAGGAACAATTAAAGAATTTTTGGAATGTTTCAAAGTGTGACAAATAATCTCTTTCTAATCAGGAAAGAATTAAACTTTTAGATAGGCAAAGCATCCAGATCAATAGCAAATTGAAATGAATCCCAATACCCATAGACACTTGCATCTCACAAAGTTTTTTTCCCAAAGTGTTTGAATTTTCAAGCTTGAAGTGTGTCATATTTTGCCTTTTATAAAGCATCAGGCACAACATTTTTTTAATCATCTTTTAATCCAGTTGGAATATAACTATGACCTAAAATTTACTGATAGCATCTCTAACCCTGTGCTACATTACATATATAGGTACAAAATACATTTCAGATATAATATGTTTTCCCCCAGGTACCGGGGTTTGGTTCGCCGAGAATGTTATCAAGAAAACATTTTTCACATTCAATTTAAAATATACAGTATTGCAATCACTGAGAAGATTTCATCCCAATTTAATTTTCAATACTGGGATAGTATGTCATCAGACAAAGATATTGGTCTAAGTTTCACTTTGGGATATGTGGTTAAATCCAATGACACACAACGACCCATACTTGCTTACATATATACGCCAGGCTTTAAAGTTCAACTTAGAGATAACCATACAAGAACAGAACATATTTGTATAAAACTTCAAACTCATCAACACCTGAGAATCAACAATTTTCCACGAACAGGTTTTTTTTAAACCATCCCCGCAATCAACTTGAGAGTAGAATGAATACAAGGCAGGATACTTAATCTGTTGGTAATACTTTTATTTAAGTCTTTTGATCCTCATGAAAACATCTCACAGCAGCTTCTGGAAATAAAAGAGAAAAAAAATGATTTAAAAACGCTAACTCCGAAAGACTTTGATTGATACTTGGGTTTTTTAAATATTGTAAAAAAATTAGCAGTTCTTATTATGTCAAGGGTGAAAAAATACTGAATAAAAATGGTGGCTCCTGTGCATAGGACAATCACCTACAGGTGTTTCCTTCAATAAAGTAGAAGTCAAGGAATGACTATATGCAGCGTACGATATGGCACTCACAGGACACTACTTGGGAGAACAACTGGTTTACACCTCATCATCTAAAACACATTGATTATTGGGCAATATGATTCAAACGGCTATAAAATAGGATAATGTAACTTAAAAGCTTCTAGAGTACCACAAATGTATGTCTGTAAAGAAAATGCAAATGCTACCAATGAAATGATTGATTTTGTTTAGTGATGTTTAACGGCTTGTTAACAGTGATGTCAAAAGTGTCAGAGGGTTGGTAACTAAAATCAAAAGTAACATTATGCAAATACATGATATCTGGATAGTTGTAAAATGTCTTGTAAACTATCAAGCCAATTAATTGAATAACTGACCTGCTTAATCCCTCAACAGTCAATCAAGAGATGTGCCATTGGTCAAGGGGGCACCATCAGGTTCCCGAATTGCCACTGGATCCCCAGCGAGCTCCTCCTCTCCTTTTACAATGGTCTCCAGGGCAGCCAGACCTGGTTTGGATAGGGCTTCTTGTTCCGTTGCCATTTGATCCTTGACATCAACCTGCAAGAATGACAGAGGACATTGAAATCACCTTTAGTAGAAACCATCATAGGTGGCTTGCCATACGAGCAAGGAAATCTGTATATTATTCTTAAAACTTCCTTTCCTAATTCTAATGCACTGGTAATGATGGAAAGTATTCTTTCTACAATTTAATACATGAAGACCTAAAATTGTTTGGTCAAAGATTTTCTGCACCACTTCAGAGAGTTAGGATAAACATTTAAACAAAAAAGAATTTACAAAAGAAAACATCAAGACTCCCCTGTAATACATAACAAAATTTGCATTATATTTTCAAAACGTTATAAATTTGCCAATTTGTAAGAGATGTTCAACAAAATACTGTGTATTTTTCATGGTTATTAATAAATAAGCAATTTAGCAGTCATACACCTTGAACAAAATAAACATTCCTTCTTTGCACTCCTCGCTGTTAGTAGTGCATGACAGTGATCACAAGACTTCTTACGTTTATTTACTTATCTTATTAATTTTCTACAAAAATCTACACATAGGAGTCTTTACTGTACTCTTCCACAATCTGACTTTTCATTAAAAAATCTTTGCCAAATTAAACAGATGTGTCTGTTCAATATTACCTGTGAAAGACTAAGTTTATCTGGCAGGTCCTCAATTGTCACCTCATTTTCATTTGCATCTTTAAACTCCACTGCCGATGACTGACCATCGACATCAGTTCCTTCTTTACTCTCCTTTTGTAGGTCATCTGGTATCGGAACCTGGTCATCTGGTACCGGAACCTGGTCATCTGCTGCCGGAACCTGGTCATCTGCTGCTGGAACCTGGTCATCTGCTGCCAGAACATGGTCATCTGATGCAGGAACCTGGTCATCTGATGCAGGAACCTGCCCATCCCCATTTGGGGAATTCCCCTCCCCATCTGGGGTCTGTTGTACCTCAACTGGTGTTAGAGTTTCATCTTCATCGGCTGATGGTGCTACCTTTTCTGTGCTATTTGGGCCATCCTGGGTTTCATTGTCTGGAGTAGTGTCTATGGCCGCTTGCTGTCTATTGGATAGCGCACCTAAGCTGGTCTCTATTTCTTCATTCTCAGAAAAAGTGTCTCGCTCATTGTCATCTTCTCCACTTCCAATGCTACAAAAAAACATTGATTTGTTTTATTAATGAAACTTATCGGTGCATCAGTCAAATAATGCCACAGAGGTTAAACTATATCAATATAACTTAAAAGAACAAATGGTGCATTCTAGGAGAAGGCAAACAAAGAGGTGTAAACACACATCAGGTTGAAGGAGAAAGAGGTGTAAACACACATCAGCTTCAGGAGAAAAAAAGTAGATAGTAGTGAATGAAGTGTTAGTTGTAGGGGATTTTGAGTATTTTACATGTCGTTCTCAACAGGTACGGTTTTATAGAGATGATGAACCAGTAGTGAAGCACAGTGAATAAAGACACACAAGGGATCATGCAGAGATTAGTAGCCAGATGAGATATACACATACACTGCTTATAATGCAAATGAGCTGTGAGGGCGTATTATACTAGCTAGTCTCTATAGAGTATTTACACAATTTGAATATTCAAAATTAACCGTAACTATCTCTAATGAATACTTAAGTTTTCAACTACACCAGTACCCAAAATTAGACCTGTATTATTTCAGAATTCCCATGCCTTAGCAAATGACATGCCTTCCTATTATTTCAGTTTCCCTACCTTAGCAAATAACACGCCTTCCTATTATTTCAGAATTCCCATGCCTTAGCAAATAACCCGCCTTCTTATTATTTCAGAATTCCCATGCCTTAGCAAATAACACATCTCCCTATTACATCAGAATTCCCATGCCTTCCTATTATTTCAGAATTCCCATGCCTTAGCAAATGACACGCCTTCCTATTATTTCAGTATTCCCTACCTTAGCAAATAACACGCCTTCCTATTATTTCAGAATTCCCATGCCGTAGCAAATAACCCGCCTTCTTATTATTTCAGAATTCCCATGCCTTAGCAAATAACACATCTCCCTATTACTTCAGAATTCCCATGCCTTCCTATTATTTCAGAATTCCCATGCCTTAGCAAATAACACGCCTTCCTATTATTTCAGAATTCCTATGCCTTAGCAAACAACACGCCTTCCTATTATTTCCGAATTCCCGTGCCTTTCTATTATTTCCGAATTCCCGTGCCTTCCTACTATTTCAGAATTCCCATGCCTTAGCAAATAACACGCCTTCCTATGCTTTCCTATTATTTCAGAATTCCCATGCCTTCCTACTATTTCAGAATTCCCATGCCCTAGCAAATAACACGCCTTCCTATTATTTCAGAATTCCCATGCCCTAGCAAATAACACGCCTACCTATTATTTCAGAATTCCCATGCCCTAGCAAATAACACGCCTACCTATTATTTCCGAATTCCCGTGCCTTCCTATTATTTCAGAATTCCCATGCCTTCCTATTATTTCAGAATTCCCATGCCTTAGCAAATAACACGCCTTCCTATGCTTTCCTATTATTTCAGAATTCCCATGCCTTCCTATTATTTCAGAATTCCCATGCCTTAGCAAACAACACGCCTTGCTATTATTTCAGAATTCTTATGCCTTAGCAAACAACACGCCTTGCTATTATTTCAGAATTCTTATGCCTTAGCAAACGTCACGCCTTCCTATTATTTCAGAATTCTTATGCCTTAGCAAATATCACGCCTTCCTATTATTTCAGAATTCTTATGCCTTAGCAAATATCACGCCTTCCTATTATTTCAGAATTCTTATGCCTTAGCAAATAACACGCCTTCCTATTATTTCAGAATTCCCATGCCTTAGCAAACAACACGCCTTCCTATTATTTCAGAATTCCCATGCCTTAGCAAACAACACGCCTTCCTATTATTTCAGAATTCTTATGCCTTAGCAAATATCACGCCTTCCTATTATTTCAGAATTCTTATGCCTTAGCAAATAACACGCCTTCCTATTATTTCAGAATTCTTATGCCTTAGCAAATATCACGCCTTCCTATTATTTTAAAATTCTCATGCCTTAGCAAATAACATACCTTCCTATTTTTCAGAATTCCAATGCCTTTCTATTATTTCAGAATTCCCATGCCCTAGCAAATAACACGCCTTCTATTATTTCAGAATTCCCATGCCTTAGCAAATAACACGCCTTCCTATTATTTCTGAATTCCCATGCCTTCCTATTATTTCAGAATTCCCATGCCTTAGCAAATAACACGCCTTCCTATTATTTCAGAATTCCCATGCCTTAGCAAACAACACGCCTTTCTATTATTTCAGAATTCCCATGCCTTAGCAAATAACACACCTTCCTATTATTTTAGAATTCCCATGCCTTAGCAAATAACATACCTTCCCATTATTTCAGAATTCCCATGCCTTAGCAAATAACACGCCTACCTATTATTTCAGAATTCCCATGCCCTAGCAAATAACACGCCTACCTATTATTTCCGAATTCCCGTGCCTTCCTATTATTTCAGAATTCCCATGCCTTCCTATTATTTCAGAATTCCCATGCCTTAGCAAATAACACGCCTTCCTATGCTTTCCTATTATTTCAGAATTCCCGTGCCTTCCTATTATTTCAGAATTCCCATGCCTTAGCAAACAACACGCCTTGCTATTATTTCAGAATTCTTATGCCTTAGCAAACAACACGCCTTGCTATTATTTCAGAATTCTTATGCCTTAGCAAACAACACGCCTTCCTATTATTTCAGAATTCTTATGCCTTAGCAAACAACACGCCTTCCTATTATTTCAGAATTCTTATGCCTTAGCAAATATCACGCCTTCCTATTATTTCAGAATTCTTATGCCTTAGCAAATAACACGCCTTCCTATTATTTCAGAATTCTTATGCCTTAGCAAATATCACGCCTTCCTATTATTTTAAAATTCTCATGCCTTAGCAAATAACATACCTTCCTATTTTTTCAGAATTCCAATGCCTTTCTATTATTTCAGAATTCCCATGCCCTAGCAAATAACACGCCTTTCTATTATTTCAGAATTCCCATGCCTTAGCAAATAACACGCCTTCCTATTATTTCTGAATTCCCATGCCTTCCTATTATTTCAGAATTCCCATGCCTTAGCAAATAACACGCCTTCCTATTATTTCAGAATTCCCATGCCTTAGCAAACAACACGCCTTTCTATTATTTCAGAATTCCCATGCCTTAGCAAATAACACACCTTCCTATTATTTTAGAATTCCCATGCCTTAGCAAATAACATACCTTCCCATTATTTCAGAATTCCCATGCCTTAGCAAATAACACGCCTTTCTGTTATTTCAGAATTCCCATGCCTTAGCAAATAACACACCTTCCTATTATTTCAGAATTCCCATGCCTTAGCAAATAACATGCCTTCCTTTTTCAATCAAGAGTCCCTTTACTTAATTTTAAAAATGAGAAACTTTTTTTGAGAAGATGGCTCTGCAATTTTTTTTTTTTTACTAGTTGTGCAGCAGGGTTTGTCAGTTTTTACAAACATGATATATCACATTCATGTCAGGAAGATTTCAAGTCTGGGTAATACACATACTTTTAATGCAAGGAATGATTAAGCATTTGTTCTGCATGTGAAACCCTTCCAGCTCTTCAATACAATATATCATATCATAATGAGCCTAATTTTTGTTTAACTGAAGAAAAAAACAACAACTATTAATCACTTTCATCGTCAGAGCTTCTTCAACTACCAGTCTACCAATTGTGATTTAGAACAGTCTTGAAACTCCTTATCCTTGTCAGCTACATCTTTAACAATAACTGAATCAAAAGCACAGTATTCTAAAGAGGGGATGTGTGGGAGCACACACCACTTGGTGTACCCTCCTGAACTTTAAAATCTCAGCAAATACTTTTAGTAAGAACATAGCAGCATAAAATAAACTGGAATGACAATGGTACTTACTAATTAACAGCTGTTGATTCACTCATTGACAACTCAATTTTTACTTTATTTGCATTTGCGGGCTCACTATCCCTGCAAACAAAACAAAGAAGATAAAACACTAACTATATACGAAATGAAACTAATCTGAAAACAATGAGCACATCTTGAAATAAAACTAATCTAAAACCAAAGAGCATATCTTGAGATGAAATCAATCTAAAAACAATGAGCACATCTTCAAATGAAACCAATCTAAAAACAATGAGCATTTTTCAAATAAAACTTATCCAAAAACAATGAGCATATCTTCAAATAAAACCAATCTAAAAAAATGAGCATATCTTCAAATGAAACCAATCTAAAAACAATGAGCATATCTTCAAATGATACCAATCTAAAACCAATCTTAAAATAATGAGCATATCTTCAAATGAAACCAATCTAAAAACAATGAGCATATCTTCAAATGAAACAAATCTAAAAACAATGAGTATATCTGCAAATGAAACCAATCTAAAAACAATGAGCATATCTTCAAATGAAACCAATCTAAACACAATGAGCATATCTTCAATGAAGCAATCTAAAAACAATGAGCATATCTTCAAATGAAACCAATCTTAAAACAATGAGCATATCTTCAAATAAGACCAATCTAAAAACAATGAGCATATCTTTAAATGAAACCAATCTAAAAACAATGAGCATATCTTCAAATGAAATTGATCTAAAAACAATAAGCATATCTTCAAATGAAATTAAGTTTAAGGAAAATTTAGATGGGGAGCCCACCAATTACATCACAGGACAATAAAATAGGAAAAAACTGTTAAAGAAAATATCAAAACTTTTACTACATGAAGAAAATTTTGAAGATTTATGGAGAAAGGGGTATCAGATTTAACAGGAAAGATTACACAATCTTCAATTGTCTTGTATATTTCATTGAAATAATTTGATCAATGTTTTGAATTAAAACAAATGGGTATGAGATCAAAACAGATTGTAGCAAATTTACCCTGCTAAGCGTAGCGGGGATATTTACGAGAGTTATACTTACCTTCCATGCTATAAATATGCAATCTGGTCCAATGACCTGATTCTAACCGACCTTAAAAACATAGTTACCAACCCAGCCCTGACCTCCATAAGACCTCTACTAACCCTCATTTAACATTCCACTGAGGCCTGAACGAGAGTGGAGGCGGGCCGGGATGCATGGAAGGTAAGTATCACTCTCGTAAATATCCCAGCTACACTTAGCGGGGTAAATATACTTCAACTTATATCTTACCTTCCATGCTATAAATATGCAATCAGATTGCAACCGAGGATTGGAAGGGAGTTCAGGCCGAAGCCCAATTTTTTAAAGGCTGGTCCTAATACTCACACTAGTTGCATTCAACTTAAAGGACTAGATTCCTTATCCTCTTAAGGACGAAAAACCTCTGAATAGGAACTACTATAAAATAGTAAACCACTCCTAGTCATAATAAAGTAACAGGAAACAACCTGTTAGTAATAACTGAGGCAAGACGTCAACAAAACATAGGTTAGTCAAGCGAAAACGCACAACAGATTCTGTTATTGAAGAGAGTCAAGCTGTAAACAACGCCCAATGCATCATGGCAAAAACCAACAAAATTCGCCAAAGGACTGGGTCGGTTCAGTTAAATATGAGGGGAACAAACTGTCCGTAAAGTTGAACTAAACAGAAACTGCCAGAACAGCGGCAGAATTTTGTTAGTAAACAATAAACAAATTAGAAAAGTGCCTAGCCTGACAAAATTTTGTCAGTAAAACAACGGACTAACAATCGCCTAATTAACGGAAAAGCTTCGGTAGTAAAAGTAAATGAAATAAAAAAGTGCCTGAACAAGGGCAAATAATTTTCGTTAGCAAAATAAATGAATCGAACATGCCAAAACAGCGGCTGAAATTCGTTAGTAAAGGACTAAGATGTTAATAAATTAACGAAAGAATCGTAACTGAAAAGAGATAACGTGAATAAAATACACAAGAATATTCACCTCAAGAAAGAGACTGTCCTCTTCTGGAAAGAACAGCCCTTGCAAACCCGCCTTGGTAGTCTGGTATATCCTTCAGATATGCGGAGACGAATGTGGCTGTGTTTTCCATACTGCAGCACGAAGAATCTCACTGAGGGGAACCCCACCAAATAGCGCAATTGATGTAGCTATGCCTCACACCTGATGTATTTTAACCGATAGTTCCATGAAGAACACCGATTTATCGTATGTGATTGCCTGAACAATTTATCGTGAAATCGTAAAACATGAAACGGCACGATGCAGATTTTGCAAAGACACGAATAAGGCTTTTACGTCGTTCCGTATGGATTATGTACATTTAATATAGTGCTTGGGACATCGAACGATGCACCAGGCCCTATCTTCTAATGTGTCAGAAAACGTAGAGAGTGACGAAAGGAATATCGGACCCGGTATAAACTCTAAAGTTTAATTCTTGGCCAAGAAGGCTGGGTCGGGCACAAGCCCCGACACCCCCAGATTCAAAGCAAATGGGGCCTTCTTTAAGTGAAAATGCATGAATGGCACCGCAGCGCCTGGCAGAGGCCGCGAAGTAAAAAACCATTTTGATCGTCAGTTCTTTAAGTGAACACTCAGACAGAGGCTCAAACGAAGCCCATGCTAGTGTCTCAAGAACAACATGCATGACCCACGGGGGAGGGGGGGGGGCAGGGTTCCGAACTGAAGGTCTTTGTAAGAACATTCCTTGAAGTAATCTTTCCAAAGGCCGCGCGTTGGTGACAGTCGTCCCATCTGGAAAGCCCTGGTGGATAGCTGCGATGGCTGTCCGAAACCCCTTGACTGTATTCATAAATTTATTCTGATTAAATTGACCCAACAAGAAATCCGCTATGTAACCAAGAGGCGCCATATGCGGAAAAACCAACCTATTCTGGCCCCAGCCTTGGAACATTTCAAGTCTGGACGAAAACATCCCTCAAGTGGATGGTCTCCGACTTTAGGCTGCCACTTAGGCAGCTTCAGCCGAAAGGCCTTGCGACACAAAGGATTCACGGATAAAGGACACACAGTCAGAGTGCTTTTGGATTGTGGTGCAGTTAACCGGAGCCCGGGATTGAGACTTAGTCGTCCTTGATCGGAAGCTCGTATAGGAAACCTGCGATAAGATTGAGCAGCTGAGGGAACCACAGATGGCTGGGCCAACTGGGAGCTACCAGAAGCAACATGTGACACTGATCGTATGTCACCTTGTCCAGAACTCTTGTAACCATCGCAAATGGTGGGAAGGCATAGCCCGCAAAGTGGGTCCACCTGATCGTGAATGCATCAACTCTCCAGACTCTCGGGTCATGGTGCAAAAGGTTGGTAGCTTGTGGTTGTCAACAGATGCGAACAGATCTATGTCCGGGAGACCAAAAGTCAACCAGATCGCCTCGGCCACCTGCGGAAGGAAAGCCCATTCTGTGGGGGCTCCTTTGAAGTGAGATTACAGATCTGCGGTCGTGTTCTCCTTGCCTGGCAGGTGGACCGCCTGAAGGCTGTTCTTATTTGTCATGCACCAAGACAGAAGGGACTTGGCAAAGATCCAGAGTCTCCTGGATCTTGTGCCTCCCTGCCTGTTAATATACACCTACGGTGGTGTTGGTGCGTATGAGAACGGTCTTATTCCATACCTATGGTAGGAAATAAAGAAGAGCCCGGCGCACTGCAACATACAGTTCCAATATATTGATGTGCTGTTCCCACCAAGTGCCCGTCTAAAATCCCACGACTTTGGACCACGCTAAATGCACTCCCCACACCATCAAAGACGCATCTGTCACCACAGACAGTGAAGGTCTGGCGGGTGAAAAACAGCTCCCTGTGACAGGTGTGAGTGGACGCACCACCACAAAATGTAGGAGACCACTGTCTGTGTACAGGAGACGGAAACACTTAGATCCTTCCTGGATGGGACGAAATGATCAAGAAGTGAAATTGTAGATCCCTTATGTAAAAGCCTGCACTTTGGGACTACATTTACTAGACTGGCTAGGTATCCTAAGAATACCAGCCACACTCTCGCCGGCGACGTCAGTTGCAAGAGAAGGAAATCAGCTCCCGCCTTCACGGCTAGGATTCGTTTCTTTGTCGGCCGTATACGACCTTGTGTAAATCCAGGACTGCTCCCAGAAAAGTCTGAAGTCTGGGAAAGAACTAGACTGGACTTGGCGAGGTAGATAACCCACCCTAAGTCCTGAGCAACTCTTATGACTACGGCTGCGTCTTCTGCGACGGTGGCTGCGTTTTCTGCAACGGTGGCTGCGTCTTCTGCAACGGTGGCTGCGTCTTCTGCGACGGTGGCTGCGTCTTCTGCAACGGTGACCGCGTCTTCTGCGACGGTGGCTGCGTCTTCTGCAATGGTGGCTGCGTCTTCTGCGATGATAAGCTAGTCATCTAGATACATACAAATTATGATGCCTTGCTTTCATAGAAAGGCCACTAGAACCCTCGTAATCCAGATAAAAACCTTGGGGGCAGTTGATAGCCTGAAAGGTAATGCCATGAACGTGTACGTGACTCCCTTGAATTGGAATGACAGGAAACACCCATGTTCCTCGTGCATCGGCACATGCAGATACGCGTCTGCGAGGTCGACAGAGGTGGCACACAGGCCTCTTGTCAAATGAGGGAGGATGGAGTGAAGGGTCTCCCTCTTGAGTGGTGCCTTAGATTGATGATTGGGCGAGATTCGAGATGAGAATGATGGTGTTCTTTGCCAACAGCTCTCCGCTCTCTGTCCTCGACAACTCAGCGGGGCAGTTGTGAACCCCAGATGGTAGCCTTGCCGAATGCTTCTCAGCACCCACTTGTCCTTGGCGTCTTTCTCCCACGCCTTGGAGAATTTCCCCAGACACCCCCCCCACCCCCAACCGGACTGCTCGTGAGCAGGGGCGTTGATCAAAGGTACTGCCCCTTGCCCTTTCCCCCACCCTCGTGAGGAAGAGGCCCCGCTCTGTGTGCAGAGGGGAAGGAGTGTCAGCCGCTCCCTGCCACGTTCACTTTGCTGGTCCACGAAGTGGACTCCTGGCGAGAGGAAGAAGCTGTGATTGGCCTCGTTGTCGTCGACAACATGGAGCCCAAAAGCCTCCGCACCTTGGCCCCTCACAGAGGCTGGAGCTCGGCGACATGCAGGTAGAGATGACAAGGGCTTTGCCTTCGCAAACAGCTTGTTAGTCTTCCTAAGACTATCCTGTCAGCCGGCCTGAAGCGACAGGTCGTCTGGGAAGCAACCTGCGAAGAGGTCCAGGCTTTCCGCCAGCAACCGCCAACGGTCCGCTTGTGTGGCTGCAGAGAGTCCAAGGAGAGGGAGCACATTCTCGTGCCTCTCCATGACCACCTTTGTAGAGACTCGGGCAAGTTGATCAACTGTCGCGTCGAGGAAATCTGAGAGTCAGCTTAAAGTTGCGGTCGTTAGGATGACATCGGCCGGCAGTGCAAGTAATATGAACTCACGAAATGTATGGTAACGTAAAAGAATATATAGGCTCTCTTGTAAAAACTGTAGCTCCTTGGAGCTGGCTGAAGCAGACTCCTCATTCACCCTGTGGTGACGTTGACCTCTTGCGCATGCGCCAACACCGAAACAAGAAGTTAGCCTAATGCATACGAGAACCTGAACTGCCTAATGCATACGAGAACCTGTACTGAAGACATCCTAACAAGTTAATACAAATGCACTGTATAACGCAGGCTATCTTTGTGAAAAGGAGGGCCTAGGGTAAAAAACACTCCAACCCAACCAAGGGAATGGGGTCCTCTAAACAGGCACACCAGGTGCTCTTGGGACTAAAAACACCCGCTGCAAGAGTGGGACTCTCTTGTTCTAGCCACCCGTTTTGTACGGATGTTAAGTAAAAACACTCTAACTTAAGTGTAAGCTTAATGGGAAAAATTTCTGTGAGTCAGACCGAAGATTTCTCGGTCCCATGGCCACCTTCTCTTACCTCAGATGACTTAACAAGGCTAGAAGAAAATGCCAAACAGCATAAATTCCTGCATGGTAGGAGTTGCAAGGAAGAAAATTGTTAGAAAAAGGTAAACAAATTTAACAACATTTTCGGGAAGTTCCAGCAATGTTGTGAAAGTAACGCGCTGTAAAGAAGTGAGAGATATTATGACGGTCAGGGCTGGGTTGGTAACTTTGTTTTTAAGGTTGGTTAGAAGTGCATTAGAATCAGGTCATTGGACCAGATTGCATATTTATAGAATGGAAGGTAAGGTTTAACTTGTCATATAACATGTGAAGAAACTACAACAATTGTTATCAATCCTTATTTCTAACAAAATCAACAACAATTATATAGCAAGTTCACTGTGGTAAAAGTCTTTATACACCAGCACTCATTTGTTCTAGTTATTTGGGCTTAAAGGTGACATAAAATCTCATATTATCACAATTTCATACGATAGAGGATAAAAATCCTAATCAACTCCCCAAAACAGCAAGTCAAAATCATATTCCTATCTCAACTTATTCATGTTTGAAGTCGACACATAGAGACTGCTATTTTGTTTAATTATGTAATGAAATATTGTGCCTGATGACATAATTTCCCCAACATGGACATAAGGATTATAATGTATTTCTTTATAAATGTGGTTGAGGTTTTTATTCCAAAATGATGTGACACAAAAGTTTAAGAGCATGATTTGTTTAACAGCATGTTTTGATAATTTCATGTGAACACAAAAATGTCCTTGACATTTACAAAAGAAAAACAATTTTTGATGAGCTAGAAAACTTTGAGATAGATTATAAAGAAATACAAAGCATTCCAACATCCTGCTGAGCTGATGACATCATGACCTGCATGTTTCAAAATCATAATGGCAGCTCCCATGGTACTATTAAGTAGCATTAAAGTTTTTGTTAAGAATGCTTCATGAGTATGAAACTTGGTCAGAAGATTTATTATTTATAATTCTATCTTATGAAATAAGGATTATGTCAGACTTTATGTCTCCTTTAATATATTGTTCTTGGTAATAGAATGGTTGATTACTAACTAAACATGTCCTGCAGAGAATGCTAGATGTCAGAAAGAAACAAGATAGAAACTTATTTTTCTGACATGTTTCATTTAGTTCTTTTTTTCTTCCTAAAATGAAATTTTCATTGACCAGCTACTTACTCATCAAATTCATTGTCGCTCACATCCATGATAGAAGCCAACTGATCATCTCGAGCCTGCAAAGGAAGTAGAAAATACAGAGAATATCATAAATAAGATCCTTTGAGGTACAAATATCTGCCAAGACTCAAACAAAGCCAGCTGTGAATTGTCAATAGGAGTAATACCTACTTTAACTTCAATGGCTCTAGATTATCAACCAAACATATTCAGTTATAGATGTCCATTCATGTTAGGTTGAGTCCTGAAATTAAGACACCTGAGATCAAATGAAGCCAGCTACTAAATGTCGACAAGACCAATTAAGCAAAGTACATTAAAGTCAATCCATGTTATACCATCTTATGCTCAAAACTAGGACAAAAATAACTGATTATTCATATAATTGAGTCAACCTAAAAATATTGTTTGACTTAACTCACATGAACTGCAAGGACTTCAAGACTATTTATTCTACTTTCAAAATTTTCGAAAGCAGGCAGGCAAATCTACTTTCTTGCAAATTATAATTATCTTTGAATTGTGTACATCTCACATCTTGGTCTTAAAATGCAGTCCTTGATTACTTATAAAAAATCTTTTCTAAATAAAAATTCATTACAGGTTTACTAAGGTAATAATGCCAGGTTTCCTTCTAATTGTGGGAAAGGACACAAGAGCAATTGATAATATTTCATATAGCTACTCCACTGATGACATCACTAAGTTGTTTTCATTTCTTGACTAAAAACAAAACAAAAAACAACCCATATCTAAGCACAGTTGATTGCATTTCCCTCCCCCTTTTAATTTGTTCATTTTCATGCTTTTCAAAATATTATTAAACAATCTAATCACTGTTGCCTCTAACCCTTAAGAAATATCATGCTTACATTTCCTAACTCTTCTGCTTCAAACGATGATGCAATAGCCATAGCCCCTTCCATAGCCTCCT
This sequence comes from Chiridota heheva, assembly GCA_020152595.1. Lineage (NCBI taxonomy): Eukaryota > Metazoa > Echinodermata > Holothuroidea > Apodida > Chiridotidae > Chiridota > Chiridota heheva. The sequence continues at coordinate 1,487,041 of JAIGNY010000410.1, forward strand.
GCACCAGCATCTGCTCGACCTCTATTACTGTGACTGAGGTTTCATCAGTTTTAGCTAGTAGGTCATTTTCCTCCCCATCGGTTGTGGTGTTGTCTGTGGTTTCTCCCTCTTCTGGTAGAAAATAATATATCTCAGTCAAACAGATTGATAAGGAAGTTGTTGTTTCATTTTGGTTCAAAAAATCCAAAATAATTATTTTTTCCCTAATTGTAGTAAAAAAATTCCACTCTCCTTCCTAATAAAAATTAACTAATTCTTTATATACTCACAGGTCTAAATAATTTAAGACATGGAATTTTTTCGATGTTAACATGTGTCAAGTTTATACAATATCAACAAGAATGCAAACAAACATGTTCAAGAGCTGGAGGCAAAACAGTAACAGCGTTAGTTTTTCCCAATTCATGTAGATTTTAACCAATAGATCGCATCACATGGTCTGCTTTTTACTGTTGTCAGATACAGAAATGATCACATATGCGAAAATTTTTGAAAGTCGATGGAAAAACACGTATATGTTTTTGGGTACTTGGGTGGGGATTTAGTAGCGTTTATGGTATTCTGTACAAGTGCGTGCAAGAAAGATATTCGAATTATCGTGAGACTCAAGAATAATACACCCTCATTATTCGACCACCAGCTCCTATAAGTAAACATGCATGTTTCAGAATATATATATTTCAATGCTTGAGTGTGTATGAATATTCATGAGTACCTTCTGCTCCAGCTTCTTCCTGCCCTGTCTCTGTTCCTGTTGTCTCTGTCACCATCCCATCCTCATCGTCCTCTTGCTCTTCCTCATCAACCTCTTCCTCATCACCCTCTTCTTCATCTTCACTCCCATCTTGCTTCTCCTCCTTCTCAATCTCTTTCTTGAGTTTGTCTCCTGCCGTGTCAAGATCCTGCATCAGTCTAAAGAATGCCAGCTCATTGAAAAGAATCTCTGAGATGTCCACCAGCAGATCTTCACCACACTCCCTCATCCTAAGGAAAAAGCAGAAAAATATATCTAGTGCAAACTCCTTTATCAAGATAAATATAAATATAGGGTGAATAGATTTAAACAATTCAAGAAATCTGTTTCCTTATTTTCCAAACTGTCAATTGAGGCATTATCAACTGATCATAACTTTGTAATTAGTTTTATCCTAACAAACCTACAAAAAGACAGAGAAGGCAAGCTAAAATAGTAGTCACTTGGTTTCTATTGAGGGAAAAATATTCTATGAAACATCACAGCATTTGGTCTCAAGGACAAAACAAGACATCTCCACAACTTTACTCAAACAGTATTACAGCGATAAAGTTTGACCTACTCCATCCCAATTATTTATCAAGAGAAATATAACTTCAGTAAAGATGATAAAAATATACAAAAACAACTCACTTTCTTCCTGAAAACTTTGACAGAGAATCCTCTAAGATGAAACAAGTTGACGATTGAAAAATCGGACAAACTCGCGACTGTCATCCCGTTGTCTGGCGAGATTCATGACGAGACGGCGAATGTAAGCCAATAGCTGTGGAGAGCATACATCGTCCATATGCTCCTTGAGGTATGGGATCACTTCCTGCATGATAGACTTGATCTGCAGGTCCAACTGACGGGTGTCTATACGTGGGTACTGGACAAAATAAAATAAAAAAGAACATTTAAAACAGTTCAACATCAGAAACTGCTGTCAAAAATCTACATCAATTTTTCTTCCATGGTCTGCTCCTTCCAAAAATAAATGATTTCAGGAAGATATTTAAGAAATACTTAAGAGCTCCTTTTTGAATAATAATCTGCCAAGCCAAAACAGTTTGAAGATCAAGGGGCGAGGCAATGGTTTAATCTATGGTTGACATAATAAATGTAGGAGTCATCAAAAGTTAGGATCTGTCACTTTTACAAGTATGCAACTAATATCACATTAGGTAAGAAGAAGAAAAGCTAACAAGGGTTAGCCACCCCATAAAACACCACCCCCACAAAAGAAAAATACATACAAATAAATCACAGATGCCCAGAGTTAGTAAAGAACTTATCAATGTTGATTTTGAAATTGTGAACAGATTTAGAGCTAACCACCTGCTCAGGCAAACTATTTCCACTCATAACAACCCTTTGCAAAAAGCTAAAATGCTAAATATCAATCAGGTAAGGTTTTTTTAATCTGTCCTTTCGTTGAGTAATAACCAGACAGAAGAATTATGCACATTAGCAGTCTTATCCAATCAAGTAAAGAAATATTTGTCGAATATACCAACAGGTTCCCTTACAACTTTTATCAAGTAAGGAATCAATACCAATCCATTGCTTTTATTCTCACTATTTATATTATACTACTACTCAAACCTCTGACAAAATTACTTTCCTCACCCATATGAGATCAACACAAAAGCAGACTACTTACAGGTATATCAGAGAAGGAGCTTTCACTACCCATGTCCTGTGCAGAGCTGTTGCTGGTCACATCCGAGCCAGAAACCATAGCCACCGCAGCAGCAGCTGCACCTCCAGATCCTTCCTGCTTAGTGGAAGCACCAGCTGAGGCTTCAGCTTCGGCTTTCATTCTTTCGTATTCCCTCATTCTCTGCAAATTAATACAAATAAACATTATAATCCCATTAGTCATATCTATACTTCATTGCAACTGCCTTTGGGAAAGTATCTGTTGTGACAACATCAACATTCATAAAAGGTAATCAGTTTACACAATTTTGAGGGTAGAGTCTTCTTAAGAACTAAACAAAAGTGAATTTTATCAAACTAAGCTATGAGAACAGAATCATGATTCAATCTTGCAACACAATCAATAAGCAAGGCAAAGGGAGCACAGATTTAACATGGAGTAAAGATCCTGCACTTACTGTTAATCAGGTTGTTGCAATCCACTCTTTTGTCTGGCCATTATTATCATTACTTTTACCATCCCCATTACTATCATGAGATAAGCACATTACTAATACCTAAAAAGTGTTATGCCATGCAATGTCTTAAGGGTACACATTCAAGACCAATCTGATGAATGTTGGTATTACATGTGCTTATGTTATCATTAATGGAATACTTACTTGTAAGGCCTTGTCTAAATGGATGACTGTGTCTCCCAATTCATCATTGGCGAAACCAAAGTCACCAGCAGTAATGGAGGGTGGTGTGGACATGGTGCTTGCTGAATCCACGTTCTCTGCATAGTCATACTGCTGGGCATTGAGTGAACCTCTGCTGTCGGACTGAGGCAGTTCTGGTCTGTCATACCTCTGTCGGTACAGTTGTGCCTGATTTAAAAGGAAATTAAACATAGGCTGTTGCGCCAATGTTTTAATAAAAAAAAATATACATGCAATCTAATCTAAACATTTTCATTATCAGGAAAGACTTGGCTTGTAAAAAATACTGAGATATTTATTTACTGTTTACAAGTTAAAGATATCATACTATGCTGAGCAAACATTACTATCAAACATTAAATGAATAAACCCACAACTATAAAACCAAAGACATAATATGCAATATATTCCTTCCTTTTGTTTTCCCACTTTCCACATGCTCCTGTAAAATGTGCTCATGCACATTGTCACTTAATATAATTTTCTGCATGTTGTTCCACCACCTCAACCACATATATTGCATATATCAAACAATCTTAAAACATTCAATTACCTCACTGGTGACACAAAGAGAGGATTCCTTACTTTTGTTACTTAACGCTTTCTTTATGCATTCTTTTATGTACTTATTTCTTTGCAAGAGTCAAATTCTATACTAATATTGCCAAAGAATTCCAGCACCTTGCATAAATCAAGGTAAAGTTAGTATATGTTTGTGAAGTGAAACGTGCTTTTGGCAGAGCATAAAACCGGTTCTTTCTGCATTTAACTCTTTCCATAAGGCAACCAACCAAAATGTTTCCAGAAGATAGTGCAACGAACTTTCAATAATACAGAAACTGACAGGATTTTCTCCAAAGACTACCATCCTGACCGTCTTTCACATGTTAAAATATACTTTTGCATAATATTTTGCTCTTAATGTCTTCTGATATTTCATCAGGACAAAATTTACAATTTTACTTCCACTGTCCTAAAAATAATGAAACAAGTAATAATTACTGGTTCCCAATAACAGAAAAGGACATTTTATCTACAAACCTTGATTTCTTCCTCATCAGATGTGAAGAAACTTTCACTTGGAGTGTGTTCCGATGCTGCACAAAACGGCCAGTTTGGATAAGTCTGTAGAAAAAAGCAACAAATCTATACAATATGTTTTTGGGAATTAATCTAATAAAAGAGGTGCAGTGGCTCAGAGGTTCAGGAGTCATGCTCGTATTTGAAAGGTACCGGGTTCGATTGCCATCGTGAGCACTGCATTGTGTCCTTGAGCAAGACACTTTACTTACTTCAATCCACTCACTTGTAAACTAAGTACCAGCACTGCTGGGAGTTAACCTGTGATGGACTGGCATCCCGTCTACAGGAATTCATGTACTCTGATCCGCTTCTGCCATTGAAACTGAGGATAAGAACCTGCTCTATGAGCCTAATGGCTGGGATGGAATTAGCTTAGCTTAGCTTATCTATTACAATGTTGCCAGATTAGTCCTTTCTCCCAGGTCCAAGAATCACTCACTCTACATACTCGATATACATGAAACCTGAGAATGGGTAAACATGTTTAAAGGACTATGGACATCTATCTAACAACTTATTCATTCTACTGAAAACAGCTTTGAAATCAAAATTGAAATATTTTCAGTAGCAGATTTATGGCTGATAAAATTCTGAGGATTGTTTTTGTAAATTTTATAGCTGTAATAAAGGACTTGATTTTGAAGTCTTCAACGACATCATATCCAGGGTCCTACTAAAAGTTTAAGCATACTTCTTTGTAATATTTCATTACATTTAATGTGCTTCTTCCTTTCATTTTTCTATAGCAATCAATTTATTTAACACGACAAGAATGTTATTTGAAGGGGATTTATTTCTAGACAAAATAATCAATATTTACAAATGTGTGTATACAAACCAGGTAATTTAAGTCTAGATTTCAAGGTTCAGTGTAATGCTCCCTTGTTAAAACTATCAAAATTACAAAGACTGAAAGATTCTTTTTAGATATTTTCATTTTGATTCTTTTAATCTTTTGCATAACATAGCATCTTTAAAGTTTCAGGAACCTTTTGGGGCTAGAGTTCAAAATCCAAATTTTACTAATGTACAACAAAATAAAACATGAAAGTTAGTATGAACTAATTAAGAGATTACACACTGCATACCCCTGTTAGTTCGTCCATCTTCTCTGGGCTTGCTTCTTCCGTCAGATATTTTGAAACAAGATCTTGTAATGCATAGAGTGCCCTCTGTCTTAGGTAATCACTGTTGAGCATTTGAAGTTCTCGGAAAAGTTCAATGAGGAAGTGAGGTCTGGTTTCGTTTTGTGAAATAAGAGTGGCGACCTCGGAATAAATTGATTCTCTTAGAGCTTCAAAAAGTGAAAATTCGCTTCCGGCTTCCGATTCGCTAAAGCAAAAAAATATGTAAATAGTAAAAACGAGAAGATAAAAACACCTAAATTTCTAACAACATACAATTTCTTTAAGAGAAGCAGATCTAACCAATCAAAATTTTATAAGGAATGCATCGAAAAGATAGAACTGACAAAAACATGCAAGAACTTCGCATCCTGAATGTTCCCTATCAAAACATCATTAATGTGAAATCTTAAAAACTAAGAAAATATATCAATGTTTGTTTGTTTGATGAGGGTTTAACGGCACCACGGCAACGAGGGTCAAATTGTGCCTGGCTCACCACCCTGACCATTTGGAAAGTGGGCAGGCATTTATTTAGTTTTCCCAAACTAATTTCGGTGATTTGCTGCATTCTGGATCAGGTTGACCACATCAGGCGTAATAAATATTAAAAACTATCTATCCAAACAAGCTGTTGATGTTCAAAGGGGGCACACTAGTATTATTCATTGTTTGGCTCATTCTATTGACTTTGATTAATTAATTTCTTTAAGCCTTGTTCACTTCTTTATCAAGCCCCCTCAACATGAGGTTTTCTATTTTCATTGGAGGAATGTTGCTACTGATAGGAATTGTTCTTATGTTGATGGAAAGTAAAAAGAAACAAAAGTATGGATGCTGAATGACAGATCCAAAAAAAATAATTTTCTTTAAAATGATGTGCACAAGGGTGATAAACTAATTGTTGTTACACTGTCAAATGATGTTAAGAATCAAATTCCCCTTTACATGATAAATAGAACAATTCATAAAGATTACAATAAGGCTGCTAAACAAATCTTTCTGGTTGGTGATGGAGTATATGAAGGGGTGTAAGCTTGGTAGAGAGGGAGTGGCCAATTTCAATTCAACTAGTTGCTTCAAGTTAGAAATGAACAGGGGCCTAAGAAGACACAATGCATATGTTCTAGTTCATAGAGCAGGCCATAGGGTAAAGAAGATATTGCAATTCATCAACCTAAAACTTTGTGATATATGTTGTCAGATATATATTTCTTAATAGAAAGCACATCTTTCCCAATTTTCTAAAATATGCATTCACTACAACCAAATATTCTACACAGGGAGTTAATTTAATATCAGCTAGAGTGAATTTCTTTATAAGGTGTTTAACGTGAAAGAAGAAATTATGTGCATGACAATTCTTACACTTCGCTGTGTGATTGTATGGATCGCTGTGTATGTTCTCCACGTCGGTTGTACATCATACTCTCCCTGTCCAATTCCCCAGGCATGCTTGAGAAAGACATGGTGCTAGTGAGGCTTTCTGTGTCCAGGAATGCAGTGCCGCTTAAGTGGCTGCTAAGTCCTGGTCTAAACTTCTGAGGTGTGCTGAAATTGGGATCGGTCAATTTGGAGCGAGCTGCCATCTTTAACTTGGCTTGGGATTTGGCATTGTTCATTTTGGACGGTGTTGAACCTATTAAAAAGAATCACAAATAAAGTTTAAACTTCTGATCATGTGGTTTCATTCTTAAAGCTTTGATTTGAAAAACAAATATATATAACAATCATTACCAAGATTTAATAAACTTTGATTACAATTTAAACTTATAAATGCCACTGAAAGGGCTTTCAGCATGAAACAAGCTTTTATGCAAAGCACCATAAGCTTGTGTCAAAAATTCTTGAGATTTAAAAAAAGCATCTTAGTTTAAAACAAAATTAACTCTTAAAGAACCAACAAGGTATTTGAACTATGGGAACTCATGCTTCCGTTTCTAGAGTAATTCAACAATTTAGACAGTCACCAAGACAAACACCAATAAGAAAAACAAAAGCATTTCTTTGTAAAGATAGAACAAATGACATTCAGCATTAAAATAATCTGAAACCTCTTTCACAGCTGCAACTAAACATTTTCTCCTTTCTTTCTGGTTTTAAAGTCTGTTCCAAATTTCATGGCAGGTAGGTAGATTGGGTATTATACATCTTTCTCAACAGCCAAGGTTATACACAGATAAACGTTTGATCAACCAGTTATGAAGTGCTGTGCATGAAGACCCATTAAATCCAGGACCTACAGCTTGCCAAGCTGATGCTATGACCATGGAAGTCTCGCAATTTCATAAAGTTTTTCTGGAGCAAAGGGAACTCACCCTCGGCACTAACACCAGTGAGGTTGCTTCTTTGACTCGCTGACTGGCTTCCTCTAGTATCGTCATGGCGCTGCCTTTGCCTTTCACTGCATCAAACAACAACATAAATATTTCTTTAAAGATCTATTGACAGGTATCAAGAACTTGGGAAGAAAATATGTTATAACCATGAAAATAGCAAACTCCTCACAATCGGTTAAAAATTGGTCATTTAACAAAATTAAAGCCTTTATTATAATAAATAATGCAAATCTCATATCACAAGAAGAAAATCTATGAATTTTTGTTTGTTAATATGTTTTTCAATCCTCCATTGACCAAGAGGTTTTGAATCTTTATCACACCATCAATCAATACTGAGCAATCTCTACCTTTAAATGATAGTTTCATTTTAATCATCACCAGAAGGGGGATATCGCACATCAGTGATTCAAAATAAACGGTTTGCCGATCTAATCGAGCTGATCAACAGCATAATCGGAGTCGGTAACATCCTTAGGATTGCAAATTCGCTCAATGGATTATTTTCATTAATTCTTTAAACTGTTAAAACTTATTAATAAAAAGCTGAGAAATAGGGCTGCACATTTCCGTTTTAAGTTTAAACAGCCAAATTTCCATTCGCTTTAAACATATAAATAAACCCCCCCAAAAACTGAAACTTTTAAGTGTTGAAAAGCAATTTCTGGAAATTTTTGACTGGTTCTAGCCATACAATACCCACATCAAGACCATCTTAATGGCTGGCACAAAAATAAGTTAAGGAATGTAAAAATAACTTAGTAGAGAATTCCAATGAAGAGAGGGGCTGTCAAATGCACAACATTAAGGAAGACAAAAAAGAGCTATTGCAGTTACATAGCAAAAACCCCATTACATTTAAAAGCATTGTATATTAATATAACAAACTGATATTAAACAAAAATTGTTTTTTTTTATTAAACTGCAGAGTAAACACACAGAATAAGCAGGCTTACGTCTTTTTCAACAAGCTGTTGATGTCCAAAGGGGGCACACTAGTATTGTTCGGTGTTTGACTCATTCTGTTGACTCTGATTGTTTCTCTAGGCCTTGTAGCATTGTTCACTCCTTTATCTAACCCCCTCGGCCTAAGGTTTTCTTTTTTCATTGGAGGAATGTTGCCACTGACTTCATTGTCCTCAAAGCTGGGCTGGCTTGAATTGGGAGGGACTTGGTAGTTGCGGGACAATTCGTACGGATGAGTGTAGCGAGCGGCTTGTTGTCTTGCATATAAATCATATTGGTTGAGGTAGCGTGGAGTCGCTTAAAGGAGGATCAACGGGATGTGGCTGCTGGAATTGGAATTCAGCGGGTTGCGTCTGCGAGAATCCTGGTGGGAATTGAGGTGACATCTTGAATTGTGAACCTGTAAAGAGGATAAAGAATCAAATTAAATCACTTTTCCTTTCCTATATCAGGTAGAAGTCAAGTTGGGAATATTGGATACATATCTTCTAAATTATACAAACTATTTACCAGAAAAACTGAGATTGGTAACTTTTGAACTTGAATCTGAAAAATGTATTCAATATTATAGATAAAAGTTTACCACAGAAATAGAACCTTGTTTTCCTCTTCAGAAATTTCCAATTACTTTTATAATGAAAAATAATTTTCACCACAAATTAAATGGTCAAATGACACCTACTATTTGGTTCGCTTGAATGGTTTTAGGGGGGAAAATAATCAAATAGTCTTTTAATTTTTGTGAAGGGCTTATTTTATTTCTGAATTAAGCAGAATTTAAATATTTTCAAGGATTGTATTTTTTGTGCAGCAAACCAACAAATTATCACCTAATTGTTCAAATTTGGTTATTCTATTTAATCCTGTAATGATTTTAGAAAGGTTTTTCTGGCTTACAGATGACTGACAGGTACACTGTTGTGGCAGACGATTAAACAAGGAATTACTATTAGAAACTAGACACCATTAAACTGATGACTTCACATATATTTCCATGAAAAATCATGCTTCAAAACAAAAATATTCAATGAACAAACAATTCTAATAGGAGTTTTATGCTTTGTCATTAGAATTTTACCAAGAACTATTAAAAGGACAGTATGCTCAACATTTAAAGCCAAGTATAAAGAATGGGCATAAAGAGGGAAGTATATACAGAAATAGGGTAGCAGGGCAGATGATTTCAAACTACTTAAGCTTTGAAAGATGCACTTACATTTCAGTTGCTTTGTTAATTTCATATTTTACTACAAACTTCAAAATATCTTTTGAATTTTCCCAGATATCTTAAGACAACAAAAAAGCTCAAGGTTACCTAACCCATGCAGTAACTCAGAAAACATGTAAAAGCTAGCAGTCTTTATAACCATAACACCTCTTCAAGTTCTATCAATTGAACAAAGAAAGGAGAGGCCCTAACTTGCCAATGTCAGTGAAAGAATGGCATTAAGCCTTTCCAACCTGTACCCTCCCCAACCCCTACACATTCCCAGAAGTTCACCTGGATTGTAATACAACTTCCAACTTGAAAACACAAAATATGTGCGTCACATCCTGTTCTATATGTCAATCCACCCTGTCCAACATGCCAACACATCCTGTTCTATATGCCAATCCACCCTGTCCAACATGCCAACACATCCTGTTCTATATGCCAATCCACCCTGTCCAACATGCCAACACATCCTGTTCTATATGCCAATCCACCCTGTCCAACATGCCAACACATCCTGTTCTATATGCCAATCCACCCTGTCCAACATGCCAACACATCCTGTTCTATACGCCAATCCACCCTGTCCAACATGCCAACACATCCTGTTCTATATGCCAATCCACCCTGTCCAACATGCCAACACATCCTGTTCTATATGCCAATCCACCCTGTCCAACATGCCAACACATCCTGTTCTATATGCCAATCCACCCTGCCCAACATGCCAACACATCCTGTTCTATATGCCAATCCACCCTGTCCAACATGCTAACACATCCTGTTTTATATGCCAATCCACCCTGTCCAACATGCCAACACATCCTGTTCTATATGCCAATCCACCCTGTCCAACATGCCAACACATCCTGTTTTATATGCCAATCCACCCTGTCCAACATGCCAACACATCCTGTTCTATATGCCAATCCACCCTGTCCAACATGCCAACACATCCTGTTTTATATGCCAATCCACCCTGTCCAACATGCCAACACATCCTGTTCTATATGCCAATCCACCCTGTCCAACATGCCAACACATCCTGTTCTATATGCCAATCCACCCTGTCCAACATGCCAACACATCCTGTTCTATATGCCAATCCACCCTGTCCAACATGCCAACACATCCTGTTCTATATGCCAATCCACCCTGTCCAACATGCCAACACATCCTGTTCTATATGCCAATCCACCCTGTCCAACATGCCAACACATCCTGTTCTATATGCCAATCCACCCTGTCCAACATGCCAACACATCCTGTTCTATATGCCAATCCACCCTGTCCAACATGCCAACACATCCTGTTCTATATGCCAATCCACCCTGCCCAACATGCCAACACATCCTGTTCTATATGCCAATCCACCCTGTCCAACATGCCAATCCACCCTGTCCAACATGCCAATCCACCCTGTCCAACATGCCAACACATCCTGTTCTATATGCCAATCCACCCTGTCCAACATGCCAACACATCCTGTTTTATATGCCAATCCACCCTGTCCAACATGCCAACACATCCTGTTCTATATGCCAATCCACCCTGTCCAACATGCCAACACATCCTGTTCTATATGCCAATCCACCCTGTCCAACATGCCAACACATCCTGTTCTATATGCCAATCCACCCTGTCCAACATGCCAACACATCCTGTTCTATATGCCAATCCACCCTGTCCAACATGCCAACACATCCTGTTCTATATGCCAATCCACCCTGTCCAACATGCCAACACATCCTGTTCTATATGCCAATCCACCCTGTCCAACATGCCAACACATCCTGTTCTATATGCCAATCCACCCTGTCCAACATGCCAACACATCCTGTTCTATATGCCAATCCACCCTGCCCAACATGCCAACACATCCTGTTCTATATGCCAATCCACCCTGTCCAACATGCTAACACATCCTGTTTTATATGCCAATCCACCCTGTCCAACATGCCAACACATCCTGTTCTATATGCCAATCCACCCTGTCCAACATGCCAACACATCCTGTTTTATATGCCAATCCACCCTGTCCAACACATCCTGTTCTATATGCCAATCCACCCTGTCCAACACATCCTGTTTTATATGCCAATCCACCCTGTCCAACATGCCAACACATCCTGTTCTATATGCCAATCCACCCTGTCCAACATGCCAACACATCCTGTTCTATATGCCAATCCACCCTGTCCTACATGCCAACACATCCTGTTCTATATGCCAATCCACCCTGTCCAACATGCCAACACATCCTGTTCTATATGCCAATCCACCCTGCCCAACATGCCAACACATCCTGTTCTATATGCCAATCCACCCTGTCCAACATGCCAACACATCCTGTTCTATATGCCAATCCACCCTGTCCAACATGCTAACACATCCTGTTCTATATGCCAATCCACCCTGTCCAACACATCCTGTTCTATATGCCAATCCACCCTGTCCAACATGCCAACACATCCTGTTCTATATGCCAATCCACCCTGTCCAACATGCCAACACATCCTGTTCTATATGCCAATCCACCCTGTCCAACATGCCAACACATCCTGTTCTATATGCCAATCCACCCTGTCCAACATGCCAACACATCCTGTTTTATATGCCAATCCACCCTGTCCAACATGCCAACACATCCTGTTCTATATGCCAATCCACCCTGTCCAACATGCCAACACATCCTGTTCTATATGCCAATCCACCCTGTCCAACATGCCAACACATCCTGTTCTATATGCCAATCCACCCTGTCCAACATGCCAACACATCCTGTTCTATATGCCAATCCACCCTGTCCAACACATCCTGTTCTATATGCCAATCCACCCTGTCCAACATGCCAACACATCCTGTTCTATATGCCAATCCACCCTGTCCAACATGCCAACACATCCTGTTCTATATGCCAATCCACCCTGTCCAACATGCCAACACATCCTGTTCTATATGCCAATCACCCTGTCCAACATGCCAACACATCCTGTTCTATATGCCAATCCACCCTGTCCAACATGCCAACACATCCTGTTCTATATGCCAATCCACCCTGTCCAACACATCCTGTTTATATGCCAATCCACCCTGTCCAACATGCCAACACATCCTGTTCTATATGCCAATCCACCCTGTCCAACATGCCAACACATCCTGTTCTATATGCCAATCCACCCTGTCCAACATGCCAACACATCCTGTTCTATATGCCAATCCACCCTGTCCAACATGCCAACACATCCTGTTTTATATGCCAATCCACCCTGTCCAACATGCCAACACATCCTGTTCTATATGCCAATCCACCCTGTCCAACATGCCAACACATCCTGTTCTATATGCCAATCCACCCTGTCCAACATGCCAACACATCCTGTTCTATATGCCAATCCACCCTGTCCAACATGCCAACACATCCTGTTTTATATGCCAATCCACCCTGTCCAACATGCCAACACATCCTGTTCTATATGCCAATCCACCCTGTCCAACATGCCAACACATCCTGTTCTATATGCCAATCCACCCTGTCCAACATGCCAACACATCCTGTTCTATATGCCAATCCACCCTGTCCAACATGCCAACACATCCTGTTCTATATGCCAATCCACCCTGTCCAACACATCCTGTTCTATATGCCAATCCACCCTGTCCAACATGCCAACACATCCTGTTCTATATGCCAATCCACCCTGCCCAACATGCCAACACATCCTGTTCTATATGCCAATCCACCCTGTCCAACATGCCAAGGGTAGTAAATAGCTCTACTATTCTTTGAATAGTCAAGCTAAAAATTTGGCTTAAGATGCACCTCAGCATTTTCGTGAATATCAACTTGGAAAGGTTGGTATATCAACTTGGAAAAGTTGGTCATTAAAAGGTTTTTACAATACACATACCAGAAGACTCATACTGTAGATTATTGCCATAACTAGATCCCGGCCGACCGTAAGGTGAATACAAATTGATCCCATAGGGGCTGTTTCCACTTTGGTATGACCACCGACCAAAAGCGTTATTATTACTGTTGATATTGTCTCGATCATGGCTCATGGCACTACTGTCGTCATGAATACTGCCCTCTCTACTGCCATAGAAGTTTCTAAGCGCTTCTTGCTGTTTGTATAACTCATTGTATGATGAGTTCAAGTTAAGCATCAACTGCTGCTGTTGTAGGCGGAGATTGTAGTTGTTGAGTAATTCACCCATCCTTGGGTCTCCTGATGGGCCATTAGGAGGAGCTTGCCCAGGGTAGCCTAGACAGAACATTGCATCACATTATTTTTCAAACAGTATAGAATCAGCAATTTCCATAAAGTTAATTTAAATAAAGTCATTGTGTACTGGGGAATACATCTATCGACCAATTAAATACATGGGTTCGTGGCAGTCTGCACAATTCATACAGGGCATGGGACCAAACGTATGCAAAAAATGCTTTCAAACACTCATCATATGTGTTATGCATTTAAGGTAATACACGGGACACTTTGTTGCTTAAAATTTTCCACCAGCAACTGCAGCTAACTGATTGGATACCAAAAAGAAAATTCCACCAGCAGTTGATTGGTGGAAGAACTAAAGTAATAACACTCGGTAAGATTGGTTGGAAAAGGTCTATACACACTAGAGCTGTCATGATATGGCTGCATTACGTATCGATTATCGTGGAGAAAAATATCGCAATATATTGGTATATCACGATATTTTTCAAGAAAACTGACAACACAAATTGTTAATAATGCTAGTCTAGGCCTACTTCTTTTATGTATACATAAATGCATAATAGTGAACGCAAGAAAAATTGATTTCCAGATCAAGCAGACAACACAATCATGTGACTACTACGTTCTAGATTTCATCACGCATCACACACGTTTGGTAGTTCAGCCAACGTGACCATGAATCATCAAAGTGAGAGGCATGTTATGGGCCAATTTTTGTTCTTTTTGCCAACTTAAATCGGAGCGTGCCAGTGTGGGGTGAAGGAGCACAATTTTCAATTATTATCATTTATTTAATTTTTTTTTTTTTTTGTTTCACGATATTTTTGCACATTTTTAAAGTTGATTCAGAAACGATCATGGCCTACACTTCACTTTTAGATTTACTACCGTAACGTCAGTATCCTAAAGTATGAAGTAGCCTAGACTAGTTGTGCAAATTGCTTAGTTCTGTATTAGTTTTTGGTATCGCGATACGTGTTAAGAGGCATAATTCATGTCGTAGGAAAAGAGATATTGCAATAGTCGACATATCATGACAGCACAGAGATGGTGCTCAAGAAAGATTACAGCTGATTAACTTAACCACTTTGAGGGTCTCTATAAGTGGAAACAAATCTCAAGGTTAGGAGGTTGCTGTGTGTGTACAATTGCAATGTTTTTACTACATTAAAAAGATGCAAAAATGTCTCCTTCTGGTAGCAAGCAAATTGTCAAACTAAAATTGACTGCATGGCATACCTACTGGGCCGGTGTTATGTAAAATGTTCACCATAGCATGTTGATCTCTGATCAACGATTGACTGAAAGAAAGACTCTCCTGTAGCTGTCTCTGAAGCTGTTCCATTTGCCAACTGGTCTGATTGTAATCTACATTGAAAGCAGATTGGTAAGGGCTCTCATTCACCAGCTCCTCAGCTGATCGTAAATTCTGTTTATAAAAAAATGGGTTAAAGATGAAAAAAAGTTCCCAATTTTGTTGGCTTTCCATTGAGGATCGTTTACAAAAGCAATTAATGTATCTAAAAATGGCATCATACAATGCATTATGAGCATAGCAAATATTGCAGTGGCATCATACAATGCATTATGAGCATAGCAAGCATTGCAGTTGCATCATACAATGCATTACGAGCATAGCAAGTATTGCAGTTGCATCACACAATGCATTATGAGCATAGCAAGTATTGCAATGGCATCATACAATGCAATATAAGCATAGCAAGTATTGCTGTGGCATCATACAATGCATTATGAGCATAGCAAGCATTGCAGTTGCATCATACAATGCATTATGAGCATAGCAAGTATTGCAGTTGCATCACACAATGCATTATGAGCATAGAAAGTATTGCAATGGCATCATACAATGCATTATAAGCATAGCAAGTATTGCTGTGGCATTATACAATGCATCATGAGCATAGCAAGTATTGCAGTTGCATCATACAATGCATTATGAGCATAGCAAGTATTGCAGTTGCATCACACAATGCATTATGAGCATAGCAAGTATTGCAGTAGCATCATACAATGCATTATGAGCAGAGCAAGTATTGCAGTTGAATCATACAATGCAATATGAGCATAGCAAGTATTGCAGTGGCATCATACAATGCATTATGAGCATAGCAAGCATTGCAGTTGCATCATACAATGCATTGAGTATAGCAAGTATTGCAGTTGCATCGTACAATGCATTATGAGCATAGCAAGTATTGCAGTGGCATCATACAATGCATTAGGAGCATAGCAAGTATTGCAGTTGCATCATACAATGCATTAGGAGCATAGCAAATATTGCAGTTGCATCATACAATGCATTATGAGCATAGCAAGTATTGCAGTGGCATCATACAATGCATTATGAGCATAGCAAATATTGCAGTTGCATCATACAATGCATTATGAGCATAGCAAGTATTGCAGTTGCATCATACAATGCATTATGAGCATAGCAAGTATTGCAATTGCATCATACAATACATTATGAGCATAGCAAGTATTGCAGTGGCATCATACAATGCATTATGAGCATAGCAAGTATTGCAGTTGCATCATACAATGCATTATGAGCATTGCAAGTATTGCAGTTGCATCATACAATGCATTATGAGCATAGCAAGTATTGCAGTGGCATCATACAATGCATAGCAAGTATTGCAGTGGCATCATACAACGCAATATGGGCATAGCAAGTATTGGAGTTGCATCATACAATACATTATAAGCATAGCAAGTATTGCAGTTGAATCATACAATGCATTATAAGCATAGCAAGTATTTCAGTTGCATCATACAATGCATTATGAGCATAGCAAGTATTGCAGTGGCATCATACAATGCATTATGAGCATAGCAAGTATTGCAGTTGCATCATACAATGCATTATGAGCATAGCAAGTATTGCAGTTGCATCATACAATGCATTATGAGCATAGCAAGTATTGCAGTGGCATCATACAATGCATTATGAGCATAGCAAGTATTGCAGTTGCATCATACAATGCATTATGAGCATAGCAAGTATTGCAGTTGCATCATACAATGCATTATGAGCATAGCAAGTATTGCAGTGGCATCATACAATGCAATATGGGCATAGCAAGTATTGGAGTTGCATCATACAATACATTATGAGCATAGCAAGTATTGCAGTGGCATCATACAATGCATTATGAGCATAGCAAATACTGCAGTTGCATCATACAATGCATTATCAGCATAGCAAGTATTGCAGTTGCATCATACAATGCATTATGAGCATAGCAAATATTGCAGTGGCATCATACAATGCATTATGAGCATAGCAAATACTGCAGTTGCATCATACAATGCATTATCAGCATAGCAAATATTACAGTTGCATCATACAATGCATTATGAGCATAGCAAGTATTGCAGTGGCATCATACAATGCATTATGAGCATAGCAAGTATTGCTGTGGCATCATACAATGCATTATGAGCATAGCAAATATTGCAGTTGCATCATACAATGCATTATGAGCATAGCAAATATTGCAGTTGCATCATACAATGCATTATGAGCATAGCAAATATTGCAGTTGCATCATACAATGCATTATGAGCATAGCAAGTATTGCAGTTGCATCATACAATGCATTATGAGCATAGTAAGTATTGCAGTTGCATCATACAATGCATTATGAGCATAGCAAGTATTGCAGTGGCATCATACAATGCATTATGAGCATAGCAAGTATTGCAGTTGCATCATACAATGCATTATGAGCATAGCAAGTATTGCAGTGGCATCATACAATGCATTATGAGCATAGCAAGTATTGCAGTTAGATCTTTCCCAAAAATGTTACAAACCTGATATCACAATTATAGGCATAATTGTGATTCTTTTCATACTTATAACAGGTAACACCATAAGGGACACCACTGCCCTTCTTATCATTGCATCACTATGCAAGCATCTTCCTCAAATGTAACTTTTCTTTTGTCTTTAAAGGAATATTCCCATGTTTTTTGTAACCTTTTCACAAGAGAACAATTTTTTTGTTTGTTTGTTTGATGAGGGCTTAACGGCATCACGACAACTAGGGTCAAATTGTGCCTGAGAGGTTAGATCAATCTAGAGGTAGGAAGGAAAGAATTTCAGAAACAATTTAGTACAAAAATCATGTTGATATATTATTGCTACCAGGAGATATTCAAATTTTAGGGTTCACAAAATATGCCAATAAACGAATAGGAAAAGGCTCAGTATGACATCATAGCAACACATTCTCCCTCAAAGTTAATGTAATTCATTAAAATCTATCATCCTTTTTTATAAGTAAAACCTGCTAGAAAAATAAATTGATGAAAGTTAGGTATTTATATACATACATTGCCAAATATACCCTTTTTCAATAGTTTTTGGAAAATTGTTTCTAATCATAGAGAAACAACAAATTAACATTAAAAGAAATACATAAACATTTGCAATGAAACTGCCTCTACGAAATCATCCAACATGAATTCATCATATTGTACAAAATCTTTAAAATGCAATTGGGAAATCTTTAAAATTCCATATCTCATGAACGGAATATATCAACGTGATTTTGTACCAAATTGGCTCAAAAAGTATGTTCTTTCAAATAAACTTTTACAGATAAATGGAATATCATATGGCTGTCAAAATTACATGTCAACCCTCACCTCTTGACGCTGATTCAACAATCGCTGTCGTGGGGTCCATCTTGGATATCGAATACCATGCTCTGCTAAAAGGGTATCTGAAAATGCAAAAAGTGGTACTAGTTAAGTGCGATTCCTAATAATGTGAAAACAATGTTAAAACAAGTGCAGAAAAGATGGTTAAAAAGATTAGTTCAGTGGTCAATCTTTTATGAAGGATTTCATGTATATTACATCCCATGTATATTACATCCCATTATGTATATTACATCCCAATATGTATATTACATCCCAATATGTATATTACATCCCATTATGCATATTACATCCCAATATGTATATTACATCCCATTATGTATATTACATCCCATTATGCATATTACATCTGATTATGTATATTACATCCCATTAAGTATATCACATCCCATTATGTTAATTACATCCCATTGTGTATATTACATACCATTAAGTATATAACATGTATATTACATCCCATTATGTATAATACATCCCAACATGTATATTACATCCCATTATGAAGAACTGGTGAATGAAGAATGAAATGAAATTAAACATGACCCTTTTTGTAAATATTTTCATCCATGAACAGAATCTCTATTCTTTAAGTTTTTAGAGCTGACACAAGGGACAAACCAAGGATGTTGGAAGGTGGTAAAAGCTAAGCTCAAAAAACATGTGCTCTCATGTTAAAAGCCAAGCTTGATGAGGCAGATTTACACATATAGATATAAATGCAAATTCTCACAGTGCAACATGCCAACCTTACAGGATCGTCGATATATACAACACAAAAGCAAAAACATAGGACTGATCCAATACAGACTGAACTAACCATCATTATCTAGATCTCGAGGAAGAACTGTTGACTGTCTGGGCCCAAGGTCGTTCCTCTCAAGGGTATATGTATCTGAAGTAACCACTGTGCTGGTGTCCTACACAAATATGAAATAACATAAAAAGGAATAGAAAGCGTGTCCCATTAGGTATTTCCAGAAAACCAGAGGTTTTGAGGTTCCAATGTGCAATATGGATTGTAAGTTATGAAATATTGTATAATATATGTTATTACACAATGGGCTCAAAATAACAATGACAACCAAATGACTCAGTTCTAACAAAAATGTAATTTCACAATTAAATTCAACAGTTTTATCCCATTAACATCTATACACTTCCTAACAACATTAATATTTCAAAGATTTTATTTTTAAACACTGTCTACACATTAATATGCATGACATCGCCGCCAAAAACAATAGGGCACATCTGCGGTCTATGGGCAATCTGTATACCACATATGACCTGAATCCCATGTATTGTTCTTGTGATACTGTGTTTACAAGCTCTCTTCAACAAAATCATGTTAAGCCCCATATGACTTATAGGTCAAGATGAAATCCTGCAATCAAGATGAAATCCTGCAATCAAGATGAAATCCTGCATTCAAGATGAAATCCTACCATTTGACTTGCCACCCTGTCCCATATACCATGCCACCCTATCCCACCCCTCCCTGTGCCACGCGCCATACCACGTGTCATCCTACCATGTCCCACATGCTATCCCTCCTTGTACCAAGTGTCATCCCACCATATCCCACAGACCATTCCATGCTATCCCACCCTGTTCCACATGCCATCCCACCTAAAATCCAGATGACTTCCATTACATGCCATCCTTTCCCATATGCCAAGCCACTGTCCCACATGTCATCCCACCCAGCTCCCATGCCATGCCATCCTGTCCACATTCATTGGCACCATGTTCTACATGCCATGCCAACCTATTCCACATGTAACCCTGTCCCACATGCCATCTCACTATGTCCCATATTTCATCCCATCCTGTCCCCCATGCCATCCCACCTTCATTCAATTCCTATCATTCTACCATCTTTCACCCAATACTCTTTCCTCTAACTCCCATCCCCTCACTTCTATCTAACATGCCCCCTTCACCTACCATCTCCTGTTCATCTACCATCTACTATTCACCTACTACCCCAACCCACCTTTTGCCATCCACCCATCTACCAAATATACTCTTAACTAACTCATCATTCCAACCTTCACTATAACTGATCTATCTACCAAATCAGAATGAAAATTCAGTACAGATTAATTTATAACTCATCATTCCTACCTTCACTATAACCTTCCTGATCTATCTACCAAATCAGAATGAAAATTCAGTACAGATTAATTTGCAGATTATCATAAGTCTATTAAGTGTCCACTCTATTCAAGCGAAGACCTTTCGTTTTTTGCTATTCATTCGCAAAACACTTTCATTATAAATTCTATTCAGTCGTCAGATCTATTATTCAACTTTTGTATTTTTGCTATTCATTCACAAGACACTTCATTATAAATTCCATTTAGTAGTCACATCTATTATTCAACTTTTTTTCATCCCAGAACAAAACCTTTAATTGCTGCTATTGAAGTCTGGAATGCATTTGTTCTCCTTCAAATCAATGCACGAGGCCAGACAGACTATACGATGTGGACAGACGGACGGTAAAGATGCTTGCTGCACCTACTTCGTTGGCGAGAGGATAATGACCATTTGTAATTTTATTGTTCCCAATATTTACCTTGGGTCAAAAACTTCAGCTCAAGAGTTGCACTACTATTGTAGTATCTACCTAATTGCACAGTCACATTGTGCCATGTTAAACATGGTGCACTCTAAATACTGTACTACTATTGTTTTAAAAAATTGCTTTGTTAATAACATACGTAGTACAATGATGGTTGGAATAAGTTCCAATCCTGGGACAAATATGTTGTAACAGAACATCATAATGCCAATAGGGTTTCACACAATAGATCACTGAGCTCAAGTTTGACTGTTCTTGAGACCAGTATATTGAGTGCTTGTATCTTGAGTGCTCCTATAACACTATTACATACCTGTTCTTCCTCTTCCTCAACATTCACAATGCCATCACTGGGATACGCATCATCATCCTCGTCATCATCACCATCGTTTTCATCCTCGCTGAACTGTGTGGAGCCCCCCCAGGTGGCAGCTGCAGTCACATCAGCACTACGCATGCTCACTCTACACGAAACAATACAATAAGGCTAGATACAGCTATTTACAGAAAGTAATAACTTTTTGGAAAATGTGGACACTTAAGATTTTGATCCCCAGGCATATTCAATAATTGATGAGGTTTATTCCAGAAATGTGTCAAAATGTTTGCTGACTTTCAATAATCAAGACCAAGAATAAAATGAGATTTACTAGGGTTGTCACGGTTTGTGTGGTATTGTTTTTTCATGATATCAATAATATTACGACCAACATATCTCACTTTCACCTGTAAACTGCATTTTATATCTATGAAACAGAATTTCATAAACATATCAAATGAATGAGATTTCAAGTGAATATTTGCACCATATCTGATTCTTTAATGTTTCCTTTGCATGGCTCTTAACAGTAGGTTTCATGGGATAAATTAGATCGGCTTGCTGAAAACCCAAGCAGTTTTTTAAAATGAATAATCACTACATAAATATTCTACTCTATGGTGATATATCGCGATATTTTGTCCATGATAATCAATAGCTGATTAACCCATATTGTGACAGCCCTAATATTTACAAAGCTTAATGATAATCAAATGGTTGGTTGAGGTTACATGGCATTACGATAACGATGGTCAAGAGAGATCAGATTATGTCAGAGGTGAAGAAAAGGTTAGAGGAGATAGTGAGGTGAGCATGGATTAAGTAAGGAATTGACATGTTCAGAGATTTTTGTAGTAATAATAATACAAATATATTTAAAATACTGAAAATCGAAAGAGAAAACTCACCTGAAGAGATCATTTTCGTCCAAATCATTTGAATCAAAATCAGATCCATTTTCCTAAAAACAAATAAAAAGAAAGTTTCTGTTATGCACTGAATTGTTTGATAATAAAACATTCATGTGGCATGTTCAAGTTTTCCATAAATATAGAGGCAAAAATGGTTTCCATACACTTTCACCACTTCATACTATCACTCCTTTGACTTGATGATCTTTTCAAAACACTTCAGTTACATCAAAAAATAAATTAGAAGTAAGTCATACATGCTCAAAGATAGACTTGATATTCTCCTAAACTTTAGGATAAATACGACACAAGCTATTTTCTAGGTGTTTATGTTTAATAGAAAAGATATTTTACACAAACTTACAGTTTTCTTGACCTTTGCCATCAGAGCAGCTAATTCTCTCTTCTTCTGCAGTAACTCCTCTTGGAGTATCTTGTGCCGCCTCATCTCCGCATACACTTCATCTCTGCTTGGTGTGGACATTTCTGTGTGTAAGAACCACAATACAAATAAAACCTTAAAACAAAATGCTACATTTTCTAATAGATTTTCAACTTCCAAATTCTGCAAATCTGATTTTGAAAATTATCCTTATTTCAACATAACCTTTGGTCAAATATTACTAGATATTTAACGCGCTAAGCGTAGCGGAGATATTTACAAGAGTTATACTTACCTTCCATGCTATAAATATGCAATCTGGTCCAATGACCTGATACTAACTTCTAACCGACATTAAAAACTTTGTTACCAACCCAGCCCTAACCTTCATAAAACCTTTAACATCCCTCACTTAACATTCCACCGAGGCCTGAACAAGATGGGAGGTGGACCTGGACGCATGGCAGTAAGTTTAACTCTTGTAAATATCCCACTACACTTAGCGGGGTTAATTTACTTGAAGTTATATATCTTACCTTCCATGCTATAAATATGTAATCAGATTGCAACCAAGGAACAGAAGGATGGGAGTTCAGGTCAAAGCCCAATTTTCAAAAGGCTGGTCCTAATACTCGCACTAGTTTTATCCTACTTAAAGGATTCAATTCCTTACCCTATTCAGAACAAAAAAAACCCTGAATAGGAATAAGTAACTCCTAGTTATGGTCAAACCGAACAGGTCACTACCCGTTATCAGTAACTGAGGCAATCCCCGCATGAACCTGAGCTAGATAACTCAGAAATCATGTCAATCAAGAGAGCGCTCATACACAATATAAACATCATAGTAGTGTATAGTAGTTGTCTACGAGATAGAACCGGTTAGTAAACACACGATTGGGAACAAAGCGTGTGTTAGATAATGCCAATTAAGGAATTCCCTAACTGAGGCAAAAATTCGCTACCACGCAACCTTGCTAAAGCAAAAGCTAGTGGGGTAACACAAACGTCTTAAAGTAGGTCAAGTAAATATGCCTCTAAACCGAGTGCATACCCTGGCTGTTCCATGAACAGCTGACTATTTTAAGAGATTGCTTTGGACAATCCCACATGATATATTGTCTCGCGACACCATCCGATGAGATCTCCATAACAAAATGAAGACCACTTTTGTAATGTCGAGCATCGGCTGCATACTTATGAAGCAATTTTAAAGACGCCAGACACACGGGCACCATACCCCGTTTTCTAGTGGGTCTGAAGGCATGGAAAGCGGCAGTATGAGTACTGGCTCTTGGCGAAAGATGAAATGACCTTCTTTTGAAGCGCACAAAAGCAGCTCTGCGCTTAGTAGAGTCCACGGAAAGCAGACAACTCTTTTAAGATCAACTACTGAAGTGGGCAAGTAGGGGGAGGCTCGAGCAGAGCTTCCACCAGTGTGCCAACGACAACTTGCATGACCCACAGGGACGCAAGAAGCTTGGAAGGTCTTTATAAGAAGATTCTTTTTGGCTAAATTACGCAATGGTCGCGAGTCTGTGACCGTCGACCCAACTAAAAAGCCTCGGTGGATGGCTGATACAACTATCCTAGAGTCACGGACTGCTCAGTCTAGGAGAAAACCTCCCCAAAATGAAGGGGGAAGGAAGGATCAACTCTCAAAAAACCTTGCTACGGCAAGGATCAGCAGACTAAGGCCACAGTAAAATGAAGTGCTCTGGGACTGTGGTGCAGTTAGCCAAAGTCTGGGGATGGGACAAAAGTTGTCTCTGACCAGAAGCCCGCACGGGAAGCCTGCAAAGAGTTTGAAAAGCCAAGGGAACCACAGTTGGCCGGGCCAAAGGGGTGCTACTGGTCGCACATCGTCCTGCTTAAAACCCTTAGTACTAACATGAATGGCAGAAAGGCATAACCCACGTAGTGAGCCCCTGTGGTTGTTAATGCGTCGACTTCAAAACCAGCGGGTTCAAAGAGTCGGGACACAGAGAATTGGTAGCTTGTGATCGTCCATGGACAGACCTACGTCCGGGAGGCCAATGTTTTCCAGATCGTTCTGGTCAGCTGTGGTAAGCACGCCCATCCTGTGGGAGTTCCACTAAAGCAACACGACAGAACCGTGATCATGTTCTCTTAGCCCAAAAAGTGAACGACCTGAAGGCTGACATAGTTCATCTTGCACAAAGATGAGAGGAAGGATTCCAGAAACTCCTTGACTCTGTTCCTCCCTGTCTGGAGAGAGACCACAAAAGTGGAGCAAGTCGGTGTGTATCTGAACTGTTTTGCTACCAAATACCTGCCCAGGTTCCAGCGATTGCTGGTCATGTTAAATGTGCTCCCCACCCCGTCCAAGACGCATCAGTCACCACTGTCGATAAAGGTCTGATGGGTGGAAACTCATGACAGGTGGGTGAGGTCACACTAAACGTGGGTGGCCACTGTCTGAAGGTGTTAAGCGGAAATACTGATGTGTCCTGGCAGGGACTGCAGAAGGTTTAGCAAAAGGGGACATTGGTCCCTCATGTGAAACCTGCACATGGGGACTATGTCCACCCGACTGGCTATGCAGTCTATTAGCATCAGCCAGTTTCTCCTCACAGACGTTCGCTTTGAGAAGAGGAAATCTGCTTTCGTAAAGTGTAAAGTCCACAACGGTTGAGGTCTCCATGAGACCATCTTCAGCCAGAGGGGTAGATTTCAAAGACGTCCCCCCTGCGACTCGAAAAGTCTGGGAGTGTTGAAAGTACGCATTGGTTGCTGCTGGCCGGTGGTGTGTGAGAGGCAGCAGCCTCTCCTCCATGGACTGTGAGACCCCAGACAGAAGCCTGGATATTAAGGAGTCTATTAAGGTAGAAAACATCTCACCATGGATTAACTTCATTTTTCTTCCTATGTCCATGCCTGGGCTGAGGTGGGAAAGAAGAAGTGAGAAGTAAGGGAAGGAAGGAAACTGTCCTCTCCGTTAGTGCTTCTGCTTCTTTCTCAAACCCTACTTTGGGACCTGCTCTGCTGTGGGAAGGACCGCGGAGAGAAGTGAGCGAAATGCCGAAAGTTATTGAAACCTGCAGGTGGAGGGAGTGCTGTTGAGCGTGGTGGATGAGGAGGCGGGGGGAAGAGGACCATCAAATGGTGCTTCTCTTCCCTGCACTCGCGGTGATTTTTTTAAAGTGTCGCTTCTTAAGCCACACATGGTCTTGCCACACCACTACGTCTCAGTCATTGTATAGTGTGTAAGTCTGCAGGGGATCACACGGTCAGATGTCATAGCACGACTCGCGGGTAAACTTTGGGTGGAGTTAACACCTCTTGCCAATGCCGCACCCAGGTGCATCTGGGTGCGCCTGGTTATACTGGACGCCTTACTTAGTCACCAGTAAAGTGCTGTGAAAATTGGGAAAACATTTTTCAGGCCATTAGCTCTGATAAGCAATTTTTAAGTTAGGGTTAACGTACGACGTACGCTCTATGGGCCATTAATTCTGGCTCTTACAACAGTGGAACTGTGGCGCCCATGGTTACCGCTGTGGAGAGTATAAGGAGACCGTTGTCTTGGTATAGTGTCATTGCACAAAAACATTGCTGAGACGCTAGACGATGAACGAGGAGCGACGTGGCATGATTGGCTAAACCATGCGCTGTTAAAGTCTAGCAAAACAGCGTATGAAAAAAATGGGTCATTAGCCAATCCACGTGAACGGTAGTGAGGAAAACTGTCTCCTTGCTACGTTGTTTAGGTGTCCACAGTAGATGCAAGGCCTTGCTGGTGTGAGTCTAGGTTGGCTACGAATAAAGTTTCTTTAAACTTTACTGATTTAAACCGATGAGTAAACCCGGATGGTCGTAGAGACCTGCATGGTTGAAAAAGTACATACAGACAACACAACGTTGTGGGACTGACTGGTGCTATTCCTGGTTAACGAATTAAAAGGAAGGCCGTTAATATAAACCTGATACTAAACGGGCTGCTAACAGCGCAAGGCTCTGAGCCGTAAGATGGTTATGGGTTGCAAGACCATGGAGCAATAAGCCATTGGCTATGGAAATAACTAGCACAGTACGCAGAACATTAACTAATAAAAGTCCATTTGCCTGAAAGGATAATCAAAATGGTGGTATAACATGCACCGTAAGCAATACCGACTGGTACGTTAAACAGCTTCTTGCAACCGTGGGGCCGATGGCTACGGCCTGTCCAGTTATGAACTTAGTTATGGTATTTTAATATCTCGTTAACATACGTTGTATACAATTACGGTTCTCTAACGTAAAAAAGGTACAACCGTTCCAATATAATGTTAATGTGTGGCGTATACTATACAGGCCTTCAACGTTGGATCGGTTGTTGCAACCATGGAATTGTTTAGCTTGTGGTTATAGTTCATCTGGTTCTAGACTTCGTTCAATTATTTTAGTGTCTCGTTATAGCATATGCTATGCTACACGGACCGTTAACGTAGAAGTAGGTAATTAACCTTAGTGTCTTACTGCAAAAAGTAGAATCATTCATATACAAGACATGAGTTCCACAATAAGTTATTTGCTTGTCCTATGAGCAATGTTGACCGATTTATTGGGTAATTTCAAAATGAATTAAGGCATAAGAATTGGTGTAAACTTTAATTTGATCAAATTGAAAGTGGCAAAATCCAAATTAAAGATCAGACATGAACAGAGTTCAGATTTTTGCCATATGAAGTCTTTAAACATTACAATTACCCCCTAATCATACTGGAGGCTTGTGGGGGCCGCATGCATGGTAAGGATTAAACAGAAGGAAGCTGTTCTATGAGTCTTTTGCTGAAAAACTACTACATAATCTGAAATCTACACACTCAAGTTGAAATAAAATTGACTATATCTGACTTAAGTGCAGAAACCATAAGCTAACATTTTAGGTATTTTAAAGACCTAAAACTATTGGTGCTATCCATGCTAAAATGTTCAAAGATCTGAACACCAACACAGCCAATATCCTGCCATTTCCAGTTCATGAAAACTTCAAACATTAAATAAGAAATAACTCATGTTTTACTAACCGAGTCTGTTGACAGTATTTGCTGGTGGTTTTTCTTGCTGTCTGGCTAAGTTATTGATCTATCAAAGAAAGAAAGATATGATACAACAATGAAAAGTTAACAACAATCATGATGATAATAATAGCAATCAAATTAATGAGGTATGTAAATGTTGTATTGATAACAATGATCAAATGACAATGGCAAAGAAATGGCATCATGATGATGATAAAAAGATGACTCATGAAATAAATGACACCTATGATGATGAAAAACCACAATGATGGAATGGTAGTCATGAAAAGATAATAATCAGGATAATGAGAATGACAAGATTCATGAAATGGTTATAACGATGACTAAATGATAATGGTTATAAAGCTTAAATTCTGCCAATAATAATGCAATCATTTTAGAGTGCCAAATACAAGTACACATTAACAGCTTTGATTAATTAGCAGAATTGAGAGAAACAGAATTATTGAAACTAGAGAGCTTTTCCACACACAAATCTATATTGATATTCAAATATCATAAATATTTGTAGATATTCAATATATCTACTTTGAAATTCAAATGATTCAGATTTGAACTTTGTAGTTAGTTGCAGAGCATCAACAAGGGAAAAGATAGTGAGCTAGCACTCCTGTCCAAGTGAGCTAGCATTCCTGTCCAGGTGAGCTAGCATTCCTGTCCAGGTGAGCTAGCATTCCTGTCCAGGTGAGCTAGCTTTCCTGTCAAGGTGAACTAGCATTCCTGCCAAAATGAGCTAGCATTCCTGCCAAGGTGAGCTAGCATTCCTGCTAAGGTGAGCTAGCATTCCTGTCAAGGTGAGCTAGCATTCCTGTCAAGGTGAGCTAGCATTCCTGTCTAGGTGAGCTAGAATTCCTGTCTAGGTGAGCAAGCATTCCTGTCAAGTTGAGCTAGCATTCCTGTCAAGGTGAGCTAGCATTCCTGTCAAGGTGAGCTAACATTCCTGTCAAAGTGAGCGTGAGCGTGCATTCCTGTCAAGGTGAGCTAGCATTCCTGTCAAGGTGAGCTAGCATTCCTGTCAAGGTGAGCTAGCATTCCTGTCTAGGTGAGCAAGCATTCCTGTCCAGGTGAGCTAGCATTCCTGTCAAGGTGAGCTAGCATTCCTGTCAAGGTGAGCTAGCATTCCTGTCAAGGTGAGCTAGCATTCCTGTCCAGGTGAGCTAGCATTCATGTCCAGGTGAGCTAGCATTCCTGCCAAGGTGAGCTAGCATTCCTGTCAAGGTGAGCTAGCATTCCTGTCAAGGTGAGCTAGCATTCCTGTCAAGGTGAGCTAGCATTCCTGTCAAGGTGAGCTAGCATTCCTGTCAAGGTGAGCTAGCATTCCTGTCAAGGTGAGCTAGCATTCCTGTCAAGGTGAGCTAGCATTCCTGTCAAGGTGAGCTAGCATTCCTGTCAAGGTGAGCTAGCATTCCTGTCAAGGTGAGCTAGCATTACTGTCAAGGTGAGCTATCATTACTGTCAAGGTGAGCTAGCATTCCTGTCAAGGTGAGCTAGCATTCCTGTCAAGGTGAGCTAGCATTCCTGTCAAAGTGAGCTAGCATTCCTGTCAAAGTGAGCTAGCATTCCTGTCAAGGTGAGCTAGCATTACTGTTAAGGTGAGCTAGCATTCCTGTTAAGGTGAGCTAACATTCCTGTTAAGTTCATGTTTTTTTTAATTTGTCATGAATACAGGTAGTGATAAAATGGTAAATAATATTTCAAGCTCTGTACTTATGTTTTCATATAAATGTTGAAAGATAAAATAGCAAGTGCAAGATTTACTATGCAAAATTGTTCAGTCTATAGTAGCATGAGTCTGATATTTATATATTTAAGTCCAGGCTGTGCAAACTATGATAACAAAAAAGGTTTGAGATGAAACAGCCCATGTTACGTTCTGGCTTATTCTGTGCTGATTTTATAAGGTACCTTGTTTACTGGTGGTAACTGTTGGTTCAGCTCTCTCAGCTGGTGCTGCACTGTCATCAACCGTCTTCGCTCCTCCATCAATTTCTCAAGCTCTTTTCTCTGTTGCCTCATCTTCGCCTCGTAATAGGCTTCCCTATTAAACAAATAAAATCATTAATAATTAAGTTTTTTTTTTGTCAAGAAGAATTTTACAAGTCCATCAAGATAACTTAACAGATCTCAACAAAGGTAAACAACATGAAGCATCTGAAAACATTTTTTATTTCAAAAAAATATTTTAAATACATTTTTATCTTATTCTTTTATGATGACTGTTATTATCTAATTTGTATTTAAGATATTTTATTACTGTTTATAGTATCTGTTCTTTTATCAAGTGATTCTCCAATTTTCATTTATTTAATTCACCATATTAATTTATTTTTCATGTATTGTATGACTGCATTATACACTGAACTTACATGTTGTGTAACAGAAGCTGTATCAAGTGAATAATAATCAGGGATTGACAAATCACTTGTCCGACTGCCCGGAAAAACAGGAAATTTTCTTTAAGCATAAACACTTTTTGATACTTGTACCCATCAGACAACCAGATTTCTAACCAAAATATGTGTTACACATACACAAATTTTCTAACATGAATTCCTCTCAGACAATGATAAATGCAATGGTCAGTCCACAGTGGGCAAGTTACTTTGCGGTAGACTTGTTCAGCTCTGATACCAATAACAATGAAGTGCAATCATTCACCTTGTTTGTTCACTGACAGGAGGGACCTCACCCTCGCTCAGCTCCAATGCATATTCTCCATCTGGCCTTTCTTCCATCTCCGTCTCTTCACCTTCTTCCTCCTCATCTTCCGTCTCTTCATCATCTTGGTTCTGCTCTGAGTACTCCTCGGTCAAGGTAGTGGCAAGTTCTGCCAAGTCGTCTGGAAGTGCCATGGCAACTTCTGGCGTTTGCTGCACCAAGGCAACAAGGTCCTGAAGCTGCCTCAATTTCATCTTGGCAGTCTCCAGTTTTCTGTGAAAGGAAATGCAACATAAGACTGACTGACTGAAAACAAGAAAAATTGCTTTTAAATATATCACATATATGGTAGAGGACAATTGAAGAGACAAATTGGTAAAAAAACCATGTTGATATCTCATTCTGTTTAGGAGTTTTAACATTTCAAAGATTTAACCAGTGTGTTAAAAAGTGACCTTACTGTTTTGTTTACAGTGCAATGTCATAATTGCAGATTCAAGACAATTTTTCATGTATTTCTATAAAATTAAAATGTATTTTTCTCGCATTTAGGCAATATATGATCAGATGGGGAAAGTATGCATATGGGGAATGCATGTTATACACAATCACATTTATTACACAAAACATGTTTCCAATGATTTAGAAGTAATTAATTTTCAATAATAAATGAATCAAACTCATGTTCAAAATGTGTACCTTCCAATTCCAAGATTAGTTTATTTGTGCAGAAAAGCTTAGGATAAAAAACCAATGAAAAGGCATAAATCCATTACCAATAAATTCTTTGAAATTCAAACAAATATATTATGATGAATTACAGTTCAAAATTATAACAAAGTTCAATAAAATTTTAAATAGTGCAACTTTTATTGCTAACACATCTAGTAGATGTCTTACCTGACTTTTTCTTTGATCTCTGGATCATCAGCCCAAGCCTGGGGGATGGTGGAACTTTGTTCACTCTCTGCTTCAGTTTCTGTTTCCGTTTCATCTTCTGTAACTGACGGCGTTCCCCCATCATCAGACTGGTTGATAAGAGGTGGAGCCAAAGTTTGTGTAGTAGCCTGAATGAAGAAGAGGCACTTAATTTCATAAACACAATAATATTGTGTTTTGTGGATAAATGGGTCGATGAGAAAAGCACAACTATAGCTATGGGAGTATGCTTTTATTATCTGTCTGACGTAACTGTTAACAGTATCTGCTGTGTTTGAGTTTCACAGCCAATCAAATAATGGGGCAGTGTCTCTGTTGATTGACCTTGGACAATAGCTTTACAAAACATTTTGCTTTCCAAGCACCATGATTTATACTGTCATGCAATTTTAACTATCTGTATGCAAAATGTCAGAACTTTGAGTGTTGTTTACTGCCTGAACCCATACTCTTTGAAGGTTTACACAGGTTTAGACTCAAAGGACACTGTCTTCAACATCCCAAAAATTAGACTGAAACTTGGTACTCTGGTCACAGAAAGCATGGCAGGCAAAGCCACCTTCACTGATATACTCCACAAGAACATTAAACTGATCTCATCAGAAATAAAAGCACCAATAATGGCAAGGATACATTTCTTCGATTCGATTGGAAGATCGGCTGACTAACTAACAGCCATTTGATCCATCTCAAAACAACAGATCTTAGTCTGTTCAGTTGGATTCTAACCATGAGAAAATTTTTTTTCTTTTTTTCTCCAAATCTTCCTTAAGCTCCCCATTTTCCATAAAGCAAAACAAAATCCAATGCTGATATGCAGTAAATACAAAAAGGACACATCATCATAAACTATCAACAAATTATACACTTACCTGATTACTTGTATTTGTAAATCTTCCAATTAACTCTCCTTTCTCTAATCTCCTATGAAAATAAAGGAAGAAAAAACATTCAATATGAGACATTTTGCAAAATCCTGTTCTTACACACAGCTTCATGTTTGCTCAACTTAATGCCAATAAAGACAAGTTCCTGGCAAAGGATGCAAAAGAAGGATATCACCAGATGCTAAATAAACTGTCTGTAGTTATCAGGACTACTCTCTGTAACAGAGCTAGGGGAAATTGTCAAGTAAACCTTCATACAAGTATTTGAAATTAGCACAATTGAGATCAGAATTGTGTACTAGAAGAAAATCTTAATGACATTAGCAATGTAATCTGCTTTCTTCATATTATTGTGGTTGGTTGGTGAGTTTTAGCATTGGTCAAGTTCTGCCACAGAGATAAATGTGTCAAGCGCTTAAGAGGAGATAGAGGAGGCTAAGTAGGGAAGGGAGAGGTTCAGATATTGTTGTAGTAGTTGATGAGATGCAGGAAGGAGAGGATGAGGTGAGGTTAATTTTTGGGGAAGAGCAGTGATTCAGTTGAAGGAAGCTCTGGTGAGGAGTGGGCTGACTGTCAACTGATTGTGGCAATTATTGCAGAGTGGTGAGTAGAACTATAAGGTGGGAGTGAGCGTGACCAATTCAGTAAAGTGAGTGTAACACCATTGAGATCAAAATTGTATACTTAGAAGAATATCTAAATGATGTTAGTAATGTCATCTGATTTTCTTTATATAATTTTAATAAATCCGAGTCCATTACCTCAGGTTGACCATGATATCAGGATCCTCATAATTTGCAGCTTCCGCTGATTGAGGGCCATTTGCATCGCCAACTTTTTCACCGAAACCTGACGTAGTTTCCTGATAATCCTGAACGAGGTCTCGCAGCTCAGTTAAACGATGACGAACTTCTTGTAATTTCCTATTTGACATAGAACAAAAAATGAATAAAGCATAACATTTATGATGATCAGGTTTGTGACTTGTGTATACGAATAGCATCTGTAAACTCCAGATTCATTCATGTAAACTATTGAAAATAGTGTTGCTTTACCTGAGGTACAGAAATAAATTATGAATAAACAAACGTGTAAAAATCATATTACTTTGCAGCACAATGTAACGCAGCATTAGTTTTGGATCACATTTACAGATGAAAATGAATAAAGTAAAAACAACAGATCTGATTCTGTTATATTTCTATAAATTTGTAAATTATCATTCTTTTTTATTTTGTAAATAAATTTGTACTTATTGAAAATTCTATACCTCTCATTAAAATGAAGAGAAGTTCTGA
The DNA here is from genome assembly GCA_020152595.1 of Chiridota heheva. NCBI lineage: Eukaryota > Metazoa > Echinodermata > Holothuroidea > Apodida > Chiridotidae > Chiridota > Chiridota heheva. Next base: position 1,520,824 of record JAIGNY010000410.1, read on the forward strand.
TATCAAAAAATGTATTACATACAAACTAAACACTATGTGCAATATTAGTACCCACAAAAAGAGATTTGATCACAAACAATGAAGTCTTACCGTAAACTGTCAGAGCCAAACGAGCTATTTCTGTCATCCTCTGCTCCGACAGGAGGATGGAGGGACCCAGAGGTTACAGCACCAGTAGTTGAAACCGACCCTGCTTCACTTGCAGATTCAACTGAAAGTTACAAAGATAATCTAATCTTAAAACAAAAGAACATTCAACTCTTCCTTTAAATTGGATGGGCCCTTCTGTTGCTAATTAGTCAAGAGACCACAGGCAAATTTTATCTTTGAATTTGTAGAACTGCTAAGAATTTCTTTCAGATTGTAGTTAGTGCTGTTAATTTGCGATTACTTCACTTAACTTTTAATCGTCAAAATTTGAGAGCGTTTGGTGATTAATCGCAACCAGGTTTCACCAAAAATGGGTAAAAAATTAAGTGTTTAATACAAAATTAAAGGAAATTTCGTATAGTTCCCACACAAACATACCATGCATTTTTGGACCAAAAATAGGCAGAGAATCTCACAAATAACATGTCTTATAATTACCTGTTGGGCTGATAAAACTAATTGAAAATAAATATCCTGGGTTTAAACGACATTCAAACAGGTGTAGAAATAAAATATCAATAAGAAATGTTGCAGATTTCTGAAGTTCCACCTGCTCTGTCACAAAACCATTTTTGTGCAAACTGTACCCCAGAAAAGTATTGGCTAAGGCCTGTAAATTAATTCTTAGTTCTTAAAGTGCGTGCATCGACAATTTTAGTTTGTTTGATGAGGGCTTAACATTACCAAAACAGTGAGGGTCAAATTGTGCCTGAAAGGTTAGATCATTCTAGAGGATGTGAGAGAAGTACGGGGGCTATTGAGCTAAGAAGCTGGGATCGAAAGAGGAAGTGCAGGGGTGTAAAAGAAAGGGGTAAAAGTAGGTAGAGGCGGTGGGAGAGGACTAAATATGGTTGTAGAGGGACATATGATAAAAAAAGGAGATAATTTTATCAAGAATTATTTTCTGGAAGAGCTCAGCTATGGAGTTGTGAGAGGTGAGGAAAGCTTTGGGGAGGTTGTACAGGGGGCAGGCAAGGAGGACGTGGTGGACTGTGAGGGGGAAATGACAGTTGTTGCAGAGGGGTGGGGGAGCCAGTAATGAGGTGGAAGTGACTGAGGTGGGTGTGACCTATTCTAAGGCGGGTAATGTGTCCGTTGTCTACACAGGAGAGTTTGTTCATGCACTTACCCCTTTTGTAAATAATTATAACTATATACCTAAGGTTTAAGTGCTCCACATGATCATTTTAGTTAATCAGTGATTCGCAAAAGCTCTACAATGTCCTCTACATCAATTTGACAGAATTGAAAATTAACATGACTATCTCTCAGAATTTAAAGTTTCTTTTGTAAAGCAATCAAAACATTTCCTGCATTTTAATTTGTTTAAAATCCTTTGGATAAATGATACCATAGTACATGGAAAATACACTTCTGAAACTTTCCTATTTTGTGGTTTTTGCTTAGCAAACTTTGATCCCAAAGAAAAAAATATTTATCTGTGGAAACAAACAGCATGATACAAGGGGTTCTTACTATTATTTGGAATATCCGGTCTGAGTGTGTGTAGTTGTTGCAGCAAATCGTCCATCTGCTGCTTCTTCTGCTGGAGTGCTTCCAGTTTGTCCTGTAGCTCTCGGTGCTCAGCAGACATCAATGTGAAATGCTCCTGAAACCGTCAAAACAATATTTTAAATGACTGAGAACTGTGCCTATTTGTTTAAATCCCCATCCCCCCACCCCCTCCCTAATAAATTTAAATTAAAACTTCAAAGCGTTAAAATAAATTACTTTTGGAAAATTGACAAAGAACTGGTTCTAGCCCTACAATAACCACCATGATGGCCAGCTGAAAAATAAGCAAGGAATGTCACAAAACTTGAGTAAGGGCCAATAATAAGTCTTAAAATGACCCATTAGGCTTTAAATTATAATGATCCATCATGGTTGGAATACACTTTAAACAGATGTAGAAATAAAACATCAGCAAGTACATTTGCTGTGTCTTGCAAGCATTTTGAGGATTTCACCACTCCTTACCCTGCCGTACAATTTTTATGGTGCGGCACCAGCTGGTGCAGAAAATACATTCCAACCAGTCGGATTTCAACTGTACTATAGTAATAGTATAGTACAATATACTATGATCCAACCCTCTGGACAATGGCTGCAGTGTTTGTGAAACACACTGAAATATAACCAACTTTGAAACAGTTTTGTTTGTTTATTTTGCAATCTCTTTTCTTTTTGCGCAATTTATTTGACTCGTTAGGTAATCTTTGCATTTATTTTTAGTGATCTAACAATCAAAGCTTTTACATCCATGCATTTCTGGATCAGCTTTACAGCTTGTAAAAACAGGTGGTAGCCATGCAGATTTCGTTTATGCCTCAGAATAGTAATGTAGCATTGTTTATACGGCCAAAGACCCTTGCACAATCATTAAGTAGTGTTAAACTCAGCGATTCAAAGAGAAATATTGCCCTGTTCATAAGTAATTAGTGCAAATTTCAACTCCTGCATCTAAAACAATTACACCATATGTAAAGTCTGAATTGTAAAAGTCATAGAATGAAAGTTTGTAGTTTGAATATTATCAATTTTCAATGGCAAGTGTGAATCGCAAACGATTAACGTTTGAAGAATTTTATTAAAAGTTTAATCGAGCGTTTTTTCGATTAAACGTTTAATCGCCACAACCCCTAGTTAAAACCATGATTTTAAGTAACGCTGACCCTACTCAACATCATGATGGTCAGAACATGGATGAGTTATATCATACTAAATATGTAGGGGAGGGTAACATAAATTGTGAACATCCCTATGTAATTTGATGTGGCTCACTGAGGTAACATGAATTAATACAATTCCATGAGGGCTCTACAGACAATATGCATTCATTAAATCTTTATGCAGGTCATAATGGGTGTGTGACATTTCTTTTTTTTATTTGAGTCACATTAAAAAATTGACCCTATGCAATGAGAGTAAGAAAGAGTCCAAAAACCCATTACAATTTATTAAACAAAAAAATGTAAAATCTATCCTAATTTCTTTTGTCGGTTAAAGGATTCACAACTCAATGGAATTCCACCCTGGTCAATACGCCACATCACTTGCACTTCATGCAGTGTGTATACAGACTTTATGCCTTGCTTTCTAAATTAAAATTGTTCATTCTTTATACAACCTTGTTTGCTACCCACTCATAGTTTACCCCTCAAAGGACCTACCTGTTCTTTGTCCAAGTCCGCTTTGATACCCTGCTGCTCTCCACCCGCGCACTTTGTTCTTTGTCCTCATTCAACATTCTTAGCAATGTTCTTCTGCGTAAATCTTTCAGGGCGGCCTTGTACTTCTCTGACTGAACAGGAATGTTACCTGAGGTTTCCGTTGCTGTTGTTGTTTCTGAACCCTGAGTTTCTGACTGCTCTGTTGCCCCTATTTCGGATGTCCCTATATATTTGTTATGGGATAAAAGATATGAATCAATTCAGTGCAAGCCCACAATATTTGCTAGTAAGTCAACAAACATTAAATTTGATTTTAGATATATTACAAAAAACAGCAACCTCTGAACAACATGAGAGTATTTTCAAGATTCACAGAATATGTGATAGCCCTCGACCAAAGTTAAAAATTCAACAATAGTGCTTGTCAATGCAGGGAATTGTTTTTGATAGACTTTTTCACCTTGCCATGTAGTTGAATTATTATTATAATTAACATTCAAATGATAATTTCTATTCATTAAAAAAAATCAACAGCAGTAGGATAATCAGACAGCAAAAATAAAAACTTACTAAATTCAGTCGGAAATAATTAATAATTAGCAACACAGGAGAGACTGAATTGTCATAGCTACAAAATTATAAAACTTTCACTTGCAATAAACTCAATTATACAGAGCACTACCCTTCCCACCCCTTCCTCCTTCACGATAATTAGTGAAATCATTCATTTGTGACACAAATTCGGTAAAATCCAGTTCCAGCCATTCAAAATTCAGAATCCGGTGCACCCCTAGGTGATATAAGAATATACAAGTGTACTGAAAACGTACCATCATTGCTACTCTGGGCAGTTTCTCGTACCTCGAGCCGGCCTTCAATTTCTCTTTGAAGGTTCACCAAAGCTGCTTGCCTGTTCTGAAGAGCTCGCAACTATGTTAAATGAAATACCAAACACAAATAAACAAAAGCATAAATTACCCACGTAAATAAGGATTGGTGTTTTTCACATCTAAGCCTAACATTCTTCAAAATCATAGATGCGCTGAATGACAAAAATGTCCATCAAATTTTAATGAGCCAAGAAAGAAATTAAAATGCATATAATTTAAAGTAAGCAAGAGAAATGGAAAGTTTAAAGGTTATGTTCCATGAAAGATTTCCCACAAAACATCAGTATCTAAAGAAAGATACATGTGCTACTTCGCTTTGTTCTTGTGGGACGTACAAAATTGAAATGAAATTGTCCTTTATGGGCTATAGATTTTTGAATAAAATTGTCCTTCTGGGATATAGATATTTGAATAAAATTAGCCATCTGGGATCTACAATCCCAGACAAAAGTACTTGGCACTTTTTTCCTCCCCTTATATCCCTCTTCAGTGTTGCAGATATATTACGAAAAACCTTTCTTGCAAAGTGCATACCAACATTGGATCAGGTGGAAGGGGAAAAAGTGCCAAGTCCAGGATTGTCTGAGTTTTCATAATTGGAACTAAAGCAAGAATTTTCGTGGTATAAATCAAAAAAGTGATAAATGTTAATGCTATTTAAATTGCAGAAATGAATTATATTTAATCTGAAATAAAATGATGTGTAGTCCTTTAAACATTCTCTACAACAATAGCCCATAAATGATAATATAAGGTAATAAAAAGTAGGGATGGAAGGAAGTCGCTCGAAATATTTGTAATTTGAATATGTAGGAAGTTCATTTATAATTTAATTTACAATAAAGAACGGGGAACGGGAGTTGTGTGTGTGAGGGAGTAGGGGCAGGTTGAATAAAATTATTTGCAGGAAAATGCTATTTCCTGAAATGAAACGAAAATGAGAGGGGAGGGGCAGATGAAATTGGATGGACATCATATCTGAACCAGAAAGGGGATTATCTGTTTCTATTGTGGTTTATTTTTGTGCAAGTATTTTTCTGTAAATATTTTGTAATAAATTTCCCAAATGCATCAACATTAACATATCACCACTAATACAAAAATACACTAGCTGAAATAGATAAGTGTGAGTCAGGGGCATTGCAAAATTTTCAATTGCGGAAAGAGGAACAGTTTCATACCTCTTTAATGGACTTTTCAACATTTATCCTTAACTATTGACGATGCCCTTCAGAAAAGAATAAGATGAAAGATTAATATTCTCTTAACATTTTCGCGGAGCATCATTCGAAGCCCACACTTTAAGGGATATGTTGAAGGTCGCGTTAAAAAGATATGATAAAATTCCCCAATATTGTTTTCGTTGATAAATATCATGTATTGTATTATTATTAGAAGTGTTCCGAATTAAATCTGTGATTTACAAAAAAAAAGTCCTTTCATAAATACGAAAATGTCCGTTCCCCTGCTTCTCTTTCTTGAAAATATTGTAATCCGTTGTAATAATACAAAAAATAACAAGTTTTGGATAAGAATCTCAGGGGGCATTTCAAAAGCTGTGCGCATTTGCGTTATTTAGTATTTTAATTGTTTTAATAATCATTTTAGCAATGTTCAATTTTGATATGAAAGATGCCAATACATGGAGGCAAACCATGAGTGTATTTGGCTGTGCGCTTGTTGTTTGTCAACTATTCCCTAACCAGTGATTGGATAATTTCCCATACCGTGCGTGATGCACATACTCTTGTCTTAATTCAATGCGCGAATTTTACTCTTGCATGCATATCTTTGGTCATCATCAGTCCTTTCTTTCTGGCCTGCAGAAAGAAACAACCATTTCTACTTAGTACATGACAAAAAGTTCTTACTGAAAATTTAATTTCTTGCATTCCAGCAATTTTCATTAAACATCTTACTGAAAATGTCCCCTTTCACTTTCTTCCGACATTCAACAGGAGCCACATTTCTTCGATATTTTATATTAAATAATGGCAATTCTATCTTCCTTTTACCGTAAATTAATTTTGATATTATAACAAAAACATTACACAAAGTATTCCTTGCCAACCCATAACTTGACAAAATTTTAAGGAAAAAATCGCACAACACATACATTTTGCAAAAACTTAGACAATCCTGGACAAAAGGTACTTTGCACTTTTGTCTTCCCCTTATACCCCTCTTCAGTGTTGCAGATATATTACAAAAAACTTTTCTTGCAAAGTGCATACCAACATTGAATCAGGTGGAAGGGAAAAAAGTGCCAAGACTTTTGTCCAGGATTGTAGTTATTTGAATGAAATTGTCCTTATGGGATATAGATATTTGAATGAAATTGTCCTTATGGGATATACATATTTAAATAAAATTATCCATCTGGAATATACAAATTTAAGAAAGAATATTGTAAAGTTTATTTTTATTCTGACAGTTTATTGAATGTATTTTTCACAAATTGAGTGGGGGAAAAGTTTTGCTACTTGCAAATGATCATGACAGTCTGGGTCTCCTAGCTAAAACTTGGTTGCCTATAAAGTATACAAAGATGTATACGGAGAAAAAGACAAGTCCTTCTGGGATGTTACTGACTAAGAAAGAAATCCCTAGTTTGATCAGGAAGGGTCAGGGTGTCACTGACCAAAAGGGACATTTATAAGGTATCAAGAGCACTTAAATGGCAGAATTGAGGCACTTGAAATGCCAATAAGGGAGTGCTCAATTCAATAAGTAGTGTCCCTGCAACTTTTTATATTGGGGAACTGTAATCTGCATGAAAAGATGGAAAAATAGTTCTCAAAAGTATGTTTTTGTGAACAAAATATAGATTGCTTAGTAAAAAGGGGACAGGGTGGATGAAGGCAACGAGGAGAAAGGTGGAGCACCCTCCGAAAAAGCGAAACTAGGGGCCTGAGAAACCTGCACACACACCCACCTCTTCTTGTTGTTGGAGCATCTTCTTCAACAAGTCATGCTGTTGTTGTAGACCTTCCAAGGCTTCAATTTGTTCACTAACATTGACTTCATTCTGCAAACAAGATTAGAAGAGAATTCTACATTGTAAGATTAGCATAAGCTTTATAGGTTACACTCTCTACAGGAAATGACAAATGATCAACCCAAAGTTGCAGATTTTCTATTAAGCTCCAAGTCTTGCAATATTTTGGGCTTGATAACGTGCAACATGTGCACTAAAATTTGTCTGGTAAAATCAAGGCAAAATCTAAGTCAAATGGCAGGATGTGAAATGTTTAAAATTTCTTGGAGTTTTGGGAAAACCAACAATTTGCCTTACTCTCAATGTAATTTAAATGAACACATGTGGTGATCCAAAGCACAAATGGTAAACAATGTTGTATGGATGTTTTCATTCATAACACACACTGATAAAACCTTCAGTCTATGCTACTATGTAGATAAGTGTACAAAAAGATGAGGTGTCACAAGACCTCAGAAGCCATTGTCTTTTTCTTTCAAATTAGAAAGAATATTCTAAAACTTTGTCATATAAGCTGTGATTACAAATAAGATTCATTTTTCTTACATAAATAACATACAAATTTGGAGCAAAAATAATTAGAAGATGGTGTACATGTGTATTACAGTAACACAGAGTAGCTAAATCTCTGAACAACTGAGATGAAACAGTTGGTTTCATGTAAAGTATTTCAAACATTTTACCAAAACAAAAACTAGTGTTTCCACCAAATTAACTGAAGATTTTTAGGCATTTACCGTGTGTGAAATAAGCTTAACTGAAGATTAGAGGCATTTACCATGTGTGACATAAGCTTAACTGAAAATTAGAGGCATTTACCATATGCAAAATAGGCTTAACTGAAGATTAGAGGCATTTACCATGTGTGAAATAAGCTTAACTGAAGATTACAGACATTTACCATGTGTGAAATAAGCTTAACTGAAAATTAGAGGTATTTACCGTGTGTGAAATAAGCTAAACTGACGATTAGAGACATTTACCATGTGTGAAATAAGCTTAACTGAATATTAGAGACATTTACCATGTGTGAAATAAGCTTAACTGAAAATTAGAGGTATTTACCATGTGTGAAATAAGGTCAACTGAATATTAGAGACATTTACCATGTGTGAAATAAGCTTAACTGAATTTAGAGACATTTACCATGTGTGAAATAAGCTTAACTGAAATTAAGGTATTTAACTGAAAAAATTAGATTAGAGACATTTACCATGTGTGAAATAAGCTTAACTGAATATTAGAGACATTTACCATGTGTGAAATAAGCTTTACTGAAGATTAGATACATTTACCATGTGTGAAATAAGCTTAACTGAATATTAGAGACATTTACCATGTGTGAAATAAGCTTAACTGAATATTAGAGGCATTTACCATGGGTAAAATAACCTTTTTTGCAAAACGGCTACAAAAAATAATACCTAGACACTCAGAACAAAAGTATGTTTGTATACGTTTCATGTTTATATTGAAAAATATTCTTCATACACTTTCCTTTGCATGAAAGCTTTTTTGTTTTTTAGCTATATTTTTAAAGTCACCAAAATGATAATTGTGGGCAAACATAGATTAGACCAATTGTCTGATGTCATCTACATGCCATACAGGCAAGAATAATGGATGTTTATCTGTCTGTTTACATGATTCTACCTTGCAAGGATCTCATCAGGACTCCCTTATAGGGGTATTGACGCCAAGCTATAGCAGCGCGAACTACAACTGCCTGTCTCGTGTGCTAAATGCACAAAGTTTTATATCTATGATTTGGGACTCCAGATGGGAAAGTGCAACCTAGAAAAACAGTCTTAAATAGATAATGATTTGATCTCGAGCTGAATTCAACCCCACGACTTTATAAATGGAAGGTGCAGATTATACCACTGAACCACACTGATCAATTGTACAGGCACTTAATATGACGATTCACTTCATTGCAAGCAATTGATTTTATCAAGTAGATCACCAGATAAAAATATTACCTCTGAATCATTTACCAAGGAAGACTTGACAGGGAAGACGTCCTCCTCAGAATGACCTCTCCGTGCGGGTAAGAGGTCATCAGGAGAGCTCTGGTATTTCTGCAGCATAAAATTGTACTGAGCATTAAGCTCGCCAGTGTCAAGCCCAAAGGAACCTGTGACCTCACTAGCTCGGCTACTGATGGACCCAAGGTCATCCACGCTTTCCACATCACTCGGGGCATCGTTATCAGATAAATAATCCCCCAATCTACTCTCAATTTTGGGACGAGTTTTGGCAGTGTATGTACCAACCTACAAAGAAAGAGGTAATGGAAAAGGGAGAATTGCTTGTCAATTTTTGGTCATCATAAATTGAGTGTTCATTTTTGTTATTCAAATGAGCTTTTTGCACGTTAGAATGACGTTAGAAAGATGTCACAGATTTATCATCACTTTCATAGGCACCCTAAATCAAATCCTTTTGACGATGTCGTAATGTTTGATCAATTACTTCATGACTCAACAGTAGCAATCTCCGTCAACCTTAATCCAAAACCACATTCTTTGTACAGAACATATCTGTTTATTACTTACACCACCATTCTATCCCCATCAATCAATCAAGGAATTTCTCTCAAAATGGTTTTTAAGTGAATCTTTCTCTCTTTAATGCAAGCTGAAAACTCAACCATCAATCTTAACATTCAACCAGTTCAACATGCAACAAAAAAATAACAAAAGCAAATAACAAAGAAATGACGAAAAGTCAATAAGGTAAGTGAACCATCTAAAACCTCTGTAAATAATACTGTAATTATGGGAGCAAAGAACAGAAATCCCAAAATCAGGTACCCCAAGAAAGTATCAGGTACCCCAAGAAACAATATTCCAGGAAAACAGGGATCTTACATCAATTTTGATGACTCTTATCAATGATCAACAGTGATTTGATTATCTTTGGACAAGTAAATGCAACTTCAACTAAACTGCTTAGAAATCCAGGAAAAATCCAGGAAAAATCCATCAAAATTGGTCAGAATGTACCATTTTACAGAGTTTTGAATTCTTAGGAATTATATACTAGATAGATATCTTTTCTTTTTCCACTGATGTACCACAATTGGTTAAAGGATTGACAAAAAGGTTTTGAACCTTAAGTCATACCACCGACCAATATCTGTCTAGGTGGATAAACATTTTTCAATGTTTTTAGTACTGAAATTTAAGGAATTAAACAAAATTACATAAACATTTGAAACAGTCTTCCTGTTTACAAATAACAAATTTTGCATGTTAAAAACACTTCAAATTTTGACCAACCTTTGCTCAAAAAACTAATTATTTTATATTTAAAATTGAAAGACCATTCTACTTAGAATTGCATTCTTCTTTCAAAAAGAAGAAATGAAAGAATAATGTTGTAGCTGTTCATACACCTTTAATATATGCAATGTTGAGGTAATAACAAAGACCACTGTACAAAACACCGCTACAGTATATTCTATAATTAATATACCACAATTATGCAAAAACTTATATCATTTTCTCAATTGTTTCTGAATGGATGCACAATTAGAGAAATGAGCTTTCGGTGAAGTAAAATTTATGTCATCATCACAATTAAGAAATAGAATGGAAGCTTATTTAGAAGCTTAATAAAATGTTTATGAATGATTACCAGACATAAACTTTGCTCTCAAAAATAAGGAGAAATGATGACAACTTAGGTCAGAAAAAAAGTGCAACATGTGTTTGAATTAAAAGAAGACATTAAATTGACAATGAAAAGGAATTGAATGAATTATGCAGAACTAAAAACAAACCATTGAAAAAATGCAAATTGGCAACACATAGCAATAAGAAACTAGAATAATAACACTCTCTTAGAGTGCATACCTGCGTCCAGTTGCAATTCCAACATGCCTAGAATAATTTGTTCATTTAATCCCCTGTATTCAATTTTATTCAAGTGAAGCATCATTGTCGAAGCTCTATTCCGCCAGGATTCACATTCCATCATTTTCCATTCATGGCAGAAACCAATTGGGTAATTTCCATTGATTCCAGAGAACACTTGATTTAAGTCTCTTTGAGCCCAGAAAATTGAATGTTTAGATCTTCATTCAGAGCACAAAGTGATTGTTCAGCACATTCCATTGAAAAGTTTCAACTTAAAGTCTTGACAACTTAGTCTTGACAGATCTCATCCTAAAACATCCCCATCCCTCAATTTCTGCCTCTACCGTTCCAAGAAGTCCCAAATTTGAAACGCTTCTTCATGAAACAGCAACAAAACCACACACCAAATTCAATCAAAATCCAATCAGTTCAGGGGATATCTTGAGGACAGTCAAACTCACCTTGAAATGTCCCCACCCCTCCATTTTCACCCTTCCCCTGCTCCAATATGTCTCGAATTTGAATCACTTCTTCCATAAGCAGTAACAAAGCCACACACCAAATTTAATCCAAATCCAATCATTACTTCTGGAGATATCGTGATGACAGACAAACAAAACATGTCCCCACCCCCCATTTGCACCCTTACCCTGCTCCAATATGTCTCAAATTTGAATCACTTCTTCCATAAGCAGTAACAAAGCCACACACCAAATTTAATCCAAATCCAATCATCAGTTCTTGAGATATTGTGATGACAGACAAACAAAACATGTCCCCACCCCATTTGCACACCCCTGCTCCAATATGTCTCAATATGTCTCAAATTTGAATCACTTCTTTCATAAGCAGTAACAAAGCCACACACAAATTTAATCCAAATCCAATCATCAGTTCTTGAGATATGTGATGACAGACAAACAAAACATGTCCCCACCCCCCATTTGCACCCTTACCCTGCTCCAATATGTCTCAAATTTGAATCACTTCTTCCATAAGCAGTAACAAAGCCACACACCAAATTTAATCCAAATCCAATCATTACTTCTGGAGATATCGTGATGACAGACAAACAAAACATGTCCCCACCCCCCATTTGCACCCTTACCCTGCTCCAATATGTCTCAAATTTGAATCACTTCTTCCATAAGCAGTAACAAAGCCACACACCAAATTTAATCCAAATCCAATCATCAGTTCTTGAGATATTGTGATGACAGACAAACAAAACATGTCCCCACCCCCCATTTGCACCCTTACCCTGCTCCAATATGTCTCAAATTTTCATCACTTCTTTCATAAGCAGTAACAAAGCCACACACCAAATTTAATCCAAATCCAATCATCAGTTCTTGAGATATTGTGATGACAGACAAACAAAACATGTCCCCACCCCCCATTTGCACCCTTACCCTGTTCCAATATGTCTCAAATTTTGAATCACTTCTTTCATAAGCAGTAACAAAGCCACACACCAAATTTAATCCAAATCCAATCATTCAGTTCTTGAGATATTGTGATGACAGACAAACAAAACATGTCCCCACCCCCATTTGCACCCTTACCCTGCTCCAATATGTCTCAAATTTGAATCACTTCTTTCCATAAGCAGTAACAAAGCCACACACCAAATTTAATCCAAATCCAATCATCAGTTCTTGAGATATTGTGATGACAGACAAACAAAACATGTCCCCACCCCCCATTTGCACCCTTACCCTGCTCCAATATGTCTCAAATTTGAATCACTTCTTCCATAAGCAGTAACAAAGCCACACACCAAATTTAATCCAAATCCAATCATCAGTTCTTGAGATATTGTGATGACAGAAAACAAAACATGTCCCCACCCCCATTTGCACCCTTACCCTGCTCCAATATGTCTCAAATTTGAATCACTTCTTTCATAAGCAGTAACAAAGCCACACACCAAATTTAATCCAAATCCAATCATCAGTTCTTGAGATATTGTGATGACAGACAAACAAAACATGTCCCCACCCCCATTTGCACCCTTACCCTGTTCCAATGTCTCAAATTTGAATCACTTCTTCCATAAGCAGTAACAAAGCCACACACCAAATTTAATCCAAATCCAATCATCAGTTCTTGAGATATTGTGATGACAGACAAACAAAACATGTCCCCACCCCCCATTTGCACCCTTACCCTGCTCCAATATGTCTCAAATTTTCAACACTTCTTTCATAAGCAGTAACAAACCACACAGCAAATTTAATCCACATCCAATCATCAGTTCTTGAGATATTGTGATGACAGACAAACAAAACATGTCCCCACCCCCCATTTGCACCCTTACCCTGCTCCAATATGTCTCAAATTTGAATCACTTCTTCCTTAAGCAGTAACAAAACCACACAGCAAATCTAATCCAAATCCAATCATTACTTCTGGAGATATCGTGATGACAGACAAACAAAACATGTCCCCACCCCCCATTTGTACCCTTACCCTGCTCCAATATGTCTCAAATTTGAATCACTTCTTCCATAAGCAGTAACAAAACCACACAGCAAATCTAATCCAAATCCAATCATCAGTTCTTGAGATATTGTGATGACAGACAAACAAACAAACACAGGTGAAAACATAACCTCCGTCCAACTTCAAAATATCAGCAACTATTAACCCACAAAGGAAATCAAGCTTGAAGCATCAATTTTCAACATTTAAATAAACCAACACTACAAATAAGAAAATTGAAGAAGAAAAAGGTCAAGTCACAGGGTTGTTTCATTTATGATTTTTTTAATTCTCTTTATGACCTTGGCATAGGTCACATAAATTTTGTATCACATTTTGACATGAATTTAAATTTAATTTTTCTTACATTTCATATATACTCAAAAATTTCAAAGAGAGAGAATCAGAAAACATTTTGGGCCTAACTAAGGCTAAATAAACCCAGATTTGACATGACAATCTTCAACTTCCTGCCAGCCTTTACCCTCCACTGAACCCTCAACTCCAAACCCAGCTTCCCTGAATCTAAATATATACACGATTTCACATTTGTTTCCTCAAGTCAACTTGGTGAGTGCCAAATCTAAAATCTCTGCACTATAGCAAAGGACTTACTTTTGGTAGTGCATCGAAACATATAATAACAGGAAAGTGTTGCACGATTCTATAGCAGTAGACATGACTGCATGCACAAAACCTTGTCTGACTTATTCTTTCACTGAGATTAGTTTTTCTTATGATCATGTGTGGTGCTAATTCATTCACAGTGAGTAATATGGTTTCTTATTCAATTAAGTTGTATATATCAATTAGCCCTGCTGATACAAATGAATCCAAATATGTGTATCAAATATACTTCATTTTTTTGGTCCCATTTCCTTTTTTTGACTAATTTCTTAGTGCCAGTGGCATGTCTCTAAACTAAGATATAAACAAGAATAGCCATGATTAAAGTCTGTTCGTGTAGGAGGATTTCATGCATTTGAGGATAAACTGCAAACAGTAAACCTATATCCACAATGGAAAGGAGAATCATTCTAACACTCTTGTGATTAGTTTGCCATCATCCCCACAAACTTTGAACTTTCAGTTTTCATTAGACCATACAAAATTGATTTACTTACTGTGGAAACCTCTGAAATATCTGACTGAGCATCAACATTTATTGATGCAGATTCGGCAGCAGAGGTTGCGAAAGAATCCCCTGAGTTCTGACTGCTACGTCCCCCACTTTGGCCACCCCCTGATGACTCCTCCCCAAGGATCTTCTCCAGAAGAGTAAGGTACCCCCTCTCTTGTTCTTTAAGGTGTTCTTGGAGTTGACTCAACTTCTGGTATTGCTCCTGCTGCAGTCCTTCACCTGCACCATCAATGTTAGTTAGCATGGCACTTGCCTGTTTAATATATTCCTAACAGAAAAAATATATTATAAACAAATTACACCTAACTTCTTTATGCATTTACCTACTGAATCATCAAGCAAGCAGACAGAAAAACCCAAATCCATGAATTTTCCTCTAACATTTAAAATCTACTCCATTTAAAAAAAAAAAAAAGTTTGCAGAAATCTTTATAAAGGAGTAGGTGGGTATCATAGATTCACTTCAGATCTATAAGTTCAGAAATTTTTCTTCAAACTGATGGTGAAGCTTTCTAACCCATACTTCACACTGCTTTGTTTCAGCCTTATAACATTTCTTTGCTAAAACCAATACATTTTGACATTGCTGGTTTACAAATGCTAAACTGGTTCAAATAATGGCTGATAAATTAGCTTTTACGCTGCAAAAACAGTATCTAAAGTTAACTTAAATTCCTTGAAATGTAATTTTTTTCTTTTAAGAGCAAAGCATGCAACTCTGTTAAATCCAACTTCCATTTCTTGACACATCCACAAATAAAAATTACAAGGATAAAATATACACAGGTTAACAAATAATATTTCAACTGCTAATTTAGCACACATGAAAAATCATATATCCGTACAATAATTTAAGGTAACTAAAGGTATAATAGATGTAGTCAGCATTTAAAAATGCAATAATAAAAAAATTACTTACTCTGATTTGCATGAGTCTTGCAACAATCTGGTTTCGATTAGGCTGAAATGAAATACATGATTTTGATGAGAATCCACAGTATTTGTTAATTGCACCAGATGTTATGCTGAAATCAATATTAATTTCAAAGTAAGCACTGGAATAAGCTTGCACGGTTTTGCCCCAACGTGAAACCGTTGCCCAGACGTGAAACCGGTCGGTTTCCACAACCAAAACCGGTGCCGGTTTTTAACCCATAATGTAAACAAACTTTAAACATACAGTGCATTACAGTAAATATGCACTGTTATATGATAGCTGCTAACTATGTTTTTTATTACAATATTTCTGTAAATAATGTTGAAAATGATGACAAAGGCATTGATCAATAAAAAGTATTAATAAACTTTAATGTTGTTTGTGTGTAAAATGATTTTATATACCTATTTGCCCCTCAAATAATGCCGATTTACCCCTTTGTCAAATAAATAAAAGTGTATTACCTGCAATCTCTGTACAGATCAGGATTGAAAATTAAACTGAAATATTGTATTCTGAATTTAAACCAAACCAGACCTTGCAAGGAGCTATGAAAACATTTCTTTTTCCAACACATGCCATGAATCCAAGCAAAAGCAATTCTACGGCACTCTGCAGGTAAGTTCAACATTGATTTGAAACATTTAACACTGATAAACAATATTTTTGGTCATTCATTATGTTTGTACTTTCTACTTGTGAAACGATACATATTTAGAAGAGATATTATTAATTTATGCATACCAACAGCAGGCTATCACATAACGGGTTCGCATAAACTTGTTCCACTTCGAACCAATGAAATCATTTGAGCATGTACACTCACGCGAATAACACATGGTATGGGTTAATTACATACAACACATGATTAGTTGGAATGGAAGGTTCCATTGCTCGTAGGCTACTACCATGAGTAAACATAAGTACAGGAGAACGGCAGAGAATGGAAGAAATTTTTCAAAACAAAATGCATAAAATCTTTCGTTTTTTTTTTAATCTGAACAATTTTGATCTCGACTGTTGTTCAGAGATTTATTATACATATGGAAATAAAATGAGGGGAAGGAGTACAAACTTTTTAAGGGAATGAATGGTCGTTTTCACTTGCGACCTTATTGAGATGTGAATCATACCAGCTTGGTTTGATCCACAAAGCAAGCTGGTGATAGCACGGGGATAATTTATCTTCGTTTAACAGTACATTGTTATTCCATAAAGATCACGCAATTAATGCACCCTCCTCTAAACAATGTGACAGTTATTTATAGCGGTGGGGTTTCCCAGCATAAGCTGTTGATTTGTTTGTATGATAGAGCTAAATGGCACCACGACGAGAGTCAAATTGTGCATGAGAGGTCAGATCATTCTAGAGGTAGAAAGGAAAGGAAACAGGGGAGAATGAAAGAAATTCAAGAACTAAAAGTCAGAAAGCTGGAAGCGAGACAGGAGGTGCATGGGTGAAACAAAAACAAAATAGAGAGGGGGTGGAAGAGGAGAAACAAATATGGTTGTAGAGGAAAGCATGATGAAGGAAGGAGATAATTTTATCTGGGGGATTTTTCTGGAAGAACTGAGTTGTGGGGAGCGAAGGAAGCTCTGGAAAGGTTGTGCAGGGGGCTGGGAAGGTTGTACAGGGGGCAGGCAAGGAGGGCGTGGTGGACTGTGAGGGTGCAATGGCAATTGTTGCAGAGGGGTGAGGCAAGCCAAAAAGGAGGTGTGAGTAAGTGAGGTGGGTGTGACCTATTCTAAGGCCGGCAATGTGGACGTTGTCGACATGGGAAAGATTGTGGATGGTGGGTTTGATCGGAATGGTGGGCTGGATGACGTGGAGTTTGTTTTCAATTTGGGAGTGGCATGAGGTTTGCCAGCGATCACAAACAGGGGAAGCAATAAGCAGTTTGATGTCAGGAAGGGTTTTGGGAAAGAGGATGGGGGTAGGTTGAGGGCAAGCTTAGCGGCTGCATCAGCTCTGTCATTGCCGGGGATGCCAACATGGCTGGGTATCCATACTTTTCCTGCAGAGGGAGAGGGGGCAAAGGACTTTATGGAGGAGGTGGGATGTGCTTCTTGCTTCTTTCTCAACTCCTTTTCTGAGACCTGCCCCTTTCTGGGGAGGACCAGGGGAGAGAAGTGAGAGATATGTTGGACGTTGGCGAAACATGTGGAAAGAGTGTCCGATACAGAGTTCGTCTGCTTGACAGGGGAAGCCCCATATGGAGTGCTGCTGTGGTGGAGGAGGCAGGGGAAAAGAAATGTTGATCAGTGCTTCCCATCTCCGCTCTTGTGGTGACTTTTTTTAAGTGCAGCTCTTAGAGCCACGCGTGTTCTTGCCATGCCACTACGTCTCAGTCATTGCATAGTATGCAAGTCTGTAGGGGGTCACAGTCTGCAAGCACGGTCGGCAAGCATAGCATGACTCGCGGGTATCCCCTAGGTGGAGTTTACCAACCTCTTGCAAATGCTATACCTGGGCACATCCAGGGTGCACCTGGCTATGCTGGACACCCTACTTAGGTTGTCCATGTCGCCAGTAAAGTGCTGGGTTATTGATCAATTTCAGGCTACTAACTTTGTTAAGTTATTTTAATTTAGGGTTAACGTTTGTCATATGCTTTACGGAATGACTTTGAAAAGCTCTTACAACAGTGGAACAGTGGAGCCAATGGCTACAGCTGTGGAGAGTAAGAATAAGGAGATCGTTGTCTTTGTATAGTGTCAGAGTATGATAAGATTGCCGAGACGCTAAATGATGACCGAGGAACGTGGCAAATGTAAATGCACATGTAACCTCTAGCTCTTAAAGTCTGACGTCAGAGTAAGTGTATGAATAATGGGTCATTAGTCGATCAACGTGAAAGGTAGGGAGGAAAACTGTCTCCTCGCTACGTTATTTAGGTGCTCACTGCAGATGCAAGACCTTGCTGGCGCAAGTCTAGGTTGGCTACGAATTAAGTTTGTTTAAACTTTAAAAGTATGGCGCTCAAGCAATATTAGCAATAATACAAAGATTAAGCTGTACAAAACCTTAGTAAAGCCTGTTCTTCTGTACGGAAGCGAAACCTGGAAAATGGTTAAAGGTGACGAAAAATAAATTGACATTTTCCAACACAAATGCCTACAAAGTATTCTTAACATAAGATGACAACAGAAATTTTCAAACAGGGAATACTATAAAAAGCTGATATCCAACTCGTCAGCGATGATGTCAGACAAAGGAAATGAGATTCATTGGTCACATATTACGGCACGAACAAAACGATGACTGCGTGACAGTTCTAACATGGGCACCTGATAGAAAACACAAAACAAAGAGACCCAAAACAACTTGAAAAAGAACTGTTGAAAAGGAAAGAAACAACAAGGCAGGGTGGAAAACATGGAACGAAACACAAGATTGTTGCAGCCTGCAGGACTGAGTGGAAACATTGTGTGCTGGCCTTATGTGCCACTTGGAAAGAGGCAGCTAGGTAAGGTAAAGTTTCTTTACAACTCAGTAAACTCTACCAGAGTGCATGAGGCCCCAGAACCAAGCCCAAAAGTTGCTCTGCGGCATAAAACCTTGCTCCATAGGAGTGAAAAACACCAGACTCCAGAGCCCATTTTGTACGGGGTTGAAGAAAATTCTATCCATTGCTAGTGCAGACTGGACAGCAATTTTTCCCTGGGCCTTAGGCCACCTCATCTCACCTCAGATGACTGAAATACTTGTAGAAAAAGCCAACCAGTGGAAAACCTTCACGGTTGAAGCTGCTAAGATAAAGTGGTATAGAAAAGGGTGAAATTCAAGTCGAATTTCCAGAGCACTTCCCTGCATAATGAGTCATCAACACACTGAAAAAAGTGAGGGATTAGAGAGGTAAACTGGAGGTCAGGGCTGAGTAAAAAGTGAGGGATTAGAGAGGTAAACTGGAGGTCAGGGCTGGGTAGGTTTTTAAGGTTGGTTAAAAGTGCGTTAGAATCAGGTCATGGGACCAGATTGAATTTTAATAGCATGGAAGGTAAGTAAAAACTTGAAGTAAATACCCTTATTTTCTTGTGGTAATAATGGAAGTGTGGCTTTTTTCCAGTTCTGTAGATACACAATTTTTCACAAAAGGCTATAAAGCACTAACCATCTCATTGGGATTAGGATCCTCCACGGGTACAGCATTCTTAAAACTGCCCTCTAGAGATGGGGCTCTATCATCCTTCCCGCTTGAGGGTTTATGAGAATGTTTGATGCGAGCGTTATTGGCAGGATGCATGTTTGCTTCAATGGTTCCATTTTCCATACCACGAGGCTAAAAACATAACATACATTTTAAATATTACAACAATTAAAATAAGAACTATTGATTTGGATTTTATCCTAAAAATCTTCAAAGAAATGACATATCTCCTCCTGCAGAAGTCTGGTAGCTCAGAGAAGGAGAATTAGAAAGTCTTTTGGCGAGAACACCGCACAAATAAAAGTGTGTACTTTGTTAACTGAAATTCATCAAAATTAGTTAGCAACAAAAAAATGACCAGAATATTAATGATGTTTAACCTCAACTTTATCACAAAATTGTTCAAAAGAGTAGTAAAGATGATATCAAAGGAAGATGAAATGGGGAGTTTTCAAGTAGACTTTTTGCATAAAAAATAGATATTTGTGGTCTACTGTCAGTTAACACGTGTCTGTTTTATAAGGCCATACCCCAATCCAAAAGACAAAAGTTATTTTCCTATAAATGTGCGAATTTAGCTGGAGGCAGCTGATATCCCCCTGGATTCAAGGAAAGTAAAGTTCATCCCCTTCTTTCACAACACTTTTTCAGTGAAAACAATATTTTAATTTTCATACTGACAATACTTGTCTTACTGGCAATTTTCTTTTTTTTGGCTAAAAACAATTTACTTTCCATAAGAAAGGGAAAGAAAGGAAAAAATCCATAGAAATCCAGGGGACTTTCCCAATGGCATCAAGTACACTTCAGGCCCTTCCAGCAACAATCTTTATAAATATAAATATTTTCATCATTCATAAGATAATTAACAAGATATCATCTTACTAAGATTGCATCTTCATTTTTGTTAAATTTCCCCAAATGATTTATTGATTGATTGGGTCTACTGATATTAGTCCTAATTTATTAAAAAAATAATAATAATAATTTAATTATTTATCTATTTATCTATATTAAGATTTTATTTCATTATTTTTATTACTTATTTGTTTTTATTTTTTATTATTATTTTTTACATATTTTTTTAAAATTTTATTTTTTTATTTATATTTATTTATTTATTATTATTTTTTTGATTTTTTTTTTTTTTTTTTTTTGGGGGCAAATTCTCCTATCTCCAAATAAGCAGGAGAAAGATGCTTCACTCCCCCCACTTTTCAGAGGGTTACAATACTTAATTTAAAATTTCAACTTAAAAAAAAAAAAAAAAAAAGGGCATTTTTTAACGAAAGATTTAAAATTTTCCAAAATAGGTCATTTGCTTTACATTGCAACAATGAAGCCAAGTCACTCAGGCAGAAACTAGGGTGACAGAGCTGACACAAAAGAGGATAAAACTAAGGCAATTAATTATGCAATAAACCTTTTTTACTTTATCTCATTGCAAATTTACTTTACATTGCAACAATGAAGCCAAGTCACTCAGGCAGATATAATAAGCAAGGGTGACAGTATTCCATGCTGTCCACACAAAAGAGGATATTGTGCACTGTAGTGTGAACAAAGTGGTACCTCCTTTGTGTGAATAGTCAGCTGAAGGCAATTAATTATGCAATAGTAGACATTTTTACTGCAAAATATCATGAAAATGTGTAAAATGTAATTGACCATATCTCATAATAAAAGCCAGAAATCAAAAAACTGAATACATGCGGTGTGGAGATTTTCATGCTCTTCAATCCTGCCAAATTTCAGGTCTTTGGCCAGAAACCTCTGATTTGATACATTTCAAAAATGGGAGATGAAAGTTAACAGATTCTTCCCACTCTATAACTTTAACTTCGTTGAGCTAAAAACAACTGAAATTGAAAGATTCACTAAAATATTTGCTTTCTGAAGGAATTTAAATTGATAATTGCATCATGTTAAGTTAATAGTCAATATCAATTTGATGATCTTTGTACTTTTGCATAACACTTAAATTTACAATAAAGCAAGGTGGTAAGAAGACTTTTACTGCATGGACAATTTTCCAAAGAAACTACTTTGAACTTTCAACAATTACGAGTTAATTTCAAAGTAATTGCTTACTTCCTCAGCATCACTAAATGTAAGCTGCTGTCTCAGTCTCTCAATGTCTGCACGCTCCTGAGCACCTCCCAGGTACTTTGTTCTTGGGTATGTGGCAGGGGTATGTTTCCTACTCTGCCCCACTTCCCTCGGGGGAGTGCCGTGCACCCTCTTGGTGCCCTGTTCCTTGTTCTTGTTCTTTGATTTTGTTCCTGAGTGTGTCTGTGTCGGTAGTTCCATAAATGTTGAGCTTGGATGCCAATCCCACTGAAATATCACAAATAAAAGGGAAAATGCTACTTTTATGAACTCATGCCTCAAGAGGTATGATCTTATAACAAGAATGGCTGACATATGCAAAAATGATATAATTTCAACAGAATGTCAATTTAACCCATACTCTATCAATACTTTTTTTTTAAAAGCGCTTGGGAGGTGGGGTCAAAGATGGGGCACCCAAAACGGTGATAATATCGCTGCGTGATAGAGTAAGGGTTAAGCACAGACTGATTATTGAAGGGTCCTCTGTCTTCCGAGCAGCAAGGTCAGGCTCCATCTGCTTCAGTAACTCAGTTCGCCACCCATCGGGACCATGCTGCGTATGTTTGAGTTGCCATACTTGTTGCGGGTTAATTAACCCTTATCCTACCAGCACTTTTTTGAAAACGCTCTTGGGAAGTGGGGTTAAAGATGGGGCACCCAAAACGGTGATAATATTGCCATGTGGTAGAACAAGGGTTAAGCACAGGTTAAACATTGAAGGGTCCTCTGTCGTCCGAGAGCAGGGTCAGGCTTGTTCCACTTCAGTAACCCAGTGGGCCGCCCACCGGGACCATGCTGCATATATTTTTGAGTTGCCACACTTGTTGCAGGTTGATTAACCCTTACTCTAACAGTATTTTTTTTTAAAACATGCTTGGAAGGCGGGGTCAAAGATGGGGCATCTAAAACGGCGATAATATCGCTGCGTGGTAGAGTAAGATTTAAAACACCTCCCTCTCTTAAGCAAAAATATTCCCTGTAAAGACACTCATGAATGCTAACAATCGTGATAAGAAGCTATATCTGTACATATCCTGAAATGTAAATGGACAAATGGTGAGGATAATTACAAGTCCTCTCCATGTGTCTTCAATGACCCAAAACATATCATTAGTCTAACACTTTGAAACAAAATGTAACACAAGGACTTTTATTTCTCTTTTGTCTAATTCCAATATTTTAAAACCAAAGAACCACTATCATATCATGGCTTACATAATTATTGGGCGGGTCATCTGCAAATCCATTCATGAAGTTCATCTGTAGGTTCATCTCTTGGAAGGGCCTGCTTCTTTTGGGTGCATTGCGAGGTACACGAGGCTCAGAGGCAGCCATTCTAACAGCAAATGGATCTCCTCCTGAAGCCATCATTATACTTAAACAGTGACCTTAAGTCCTGCAAAGCAAAATCAAGACAGTAAATTATTAATATACACATTGGCAATCAACTGTTTTAAGCCTATGGAAATTTAAGCGTTATTTAGGTGTGTTTACCTTCCACAGCTGGTTAGCGAGAATGAACTTCTTCTTTTCCATTGCTTTGTTATCAAATACCTGTACTCCTGACCTCGAGAATTGGTTGTTGGTGATTTATGAATGTTTATAGTGTACTGACAGACCTCCACTGGATATTGGATTTTTACATCAAGTCTACAGTCATTTGATAAACCATTTGTGGAGCACTGGTTGTGAGACCCATCAGGGATCCAACATGGGGCACTAGATTGGAAAACTGAAGCTTTACCACAATGCCATCGATGTTTTTGTCAGCTTTATGTATTTCAAAGGTCTACTAGAGTAAATAAACCTACATCAGCTTCAATCCATAAAGTTCGCTGATAATGCATGTATAAAAAATAGTGCACTTGAAAGTAGTTTTGTTCAATGATTTTGCCGTTTCATTTTCCCCCAAAACGGCTCTCTAACCTCGTTGGGGCTGTTATGTAGTAATAAATATTCCAGTGTTTGCAATTTACATGAAAAACAAGGGATGATTATTTGTTTGCTCGTATATACATAAAGTTAACTACATGGATCGAGTAAAACACAATATAGCATTTGTACCACGTGTACTACGCTAACGTTTCACACCTGGGGGTCGGACAACATAGCGTAAGAATATATTGTATTTCAAGCAGGTGGTTTCCTCATTAATTATGTCAACGTGTGGCAATTCTGCAATGCATAATCCAGTTGTAAAAACAAGAACATTACGCAGTAAACATATAATATTCTCAAATGTGCAGAAAGATCGATAAAACAACTATTTTTTAATCAATTGGTTGTTACTTTCTAAGGGAATATTAAAAGACAAACATTATTCTGTAATTCACATCGCAAAAGGTAGAATTTATTTTCATTACACAAACTGACACTGCGATAAGTGGGTTGTATAGTCTCAGATAGGGTTTACGAAGCGTATGAATATTCATGAATCATTTACATTTTAACCCTGCATTGATTCATTGCGAGACTGCCTGGGAAATTTCCATTACAACATTAACAGCAGTTTTGGCATTTATCATCAGATTACTGTACACCTGCCACCTTTAATACGAGGAATAGTTTTCATTCAGAAAGTTTTAATGAAATTGCATGGTTATAAGTGGACGATATAAAAGACTAATTTATTTGAAACATGGGCCACCAATACTCAGGGAGATAAGATAAGTAAAATTTGCGATACATAGTCAATGAAACCCAGTTTAAAAAAGAAAAAAGAATTGAGTGCTCTCTTTTATGAACATTGACATTTACGCCCAGATTCAAAGAAGTACGAGGTTGTAGTTTAATTCACGCAGCTTATGTTGTTTCAGGGCCACTATCAGGGATTTGAAAAAGGATTTCCCCATTAGAAAGAAAAGACAAAACACAAAGTCAATTCATTTGTCAGGACAAGAAAACAAATCTGTGAATGATAAAATAATTTTATTTTCGTGTTCTCATAACAATGCAGAAAATAAAACATCATGTATGACTACTTGCGTGATACAAAAAAACAAAAACAATATAAGAGTAACGATGTACTTAAAACCTGACAATATCGGCAGGCTTTTAATCTTTTCTTTTATTCATAACATTGAAACAGGAATGTTTGTAAAGCCGCGTGGCGCCGGTCGGCCTGTATAGGCAACCTGACGTTATCGGCAGGCTTTTAATCTTTTCTTTTATTCATAACATCAAAACAAGAATGTTTGTAAAGCTGCGTGGCGCCGGTCGGCCTGTATAGGCAGTCAAGTGTGTCACAAAATTGTTGTCCAATTGTATATTACTGAGGTCAGCGGCCGTGCAGATTATAAAGTGGTTGCTATGAGTTCTATTGTTTGATGTTATATCGGCGTCACCATGGCCAGCTGCCAAGCTACCTGCCAGCCTTACTTTCGACATAGCACCTTATGTTTTAGAGTCTTTGGCAGGCCGTATTTTCAAAGTAATTATGCCATTGACCTAAAACTTGGTAGAAGTTCATAATAGTTGGTTTACTTTGTACAAACAAAAAATTGGCCAAATCAATGACAATGACCTTATGATTTTCAAAATTTATGGTCCATCTTATTTGGAATGACCCTACTCTCTATTGCTTAAGCCCATTGCAAATAATGAACCAAGTGAGCATTCAACAGTTTAACTATCATACAAGGAAGTCTTGTATTAAAAGCAAATCGGCTAATAGAGCTACAAACTGTACTCATACTCTTGACGACAAAATGCCAGGACAGCCCTATAATCATGGCACTAACAATAAAGTTTCAAACTTAATCAAGAAAAAAATTAAATAAAATTCTTGAACATGCTGTAATTACAAAGTCCATCCAATCTTCAAAACATCCTCCTGGTAATGGAAGGAAGGATGAGAAATTAAAAACTAAATGGAACACCTTACAGTACCTGAAATGTAAGTAAACATGCTGCAGAAACTGACTTGTTTTAATTACCGCTTTCCAAATCAGTTATAGGACACATGAACTAACCCAAAGGAAATGACATTGCATGGTCCTTAATACACTACAACATGATGTATATCCAAAAATGATAGGGCATGATATCCTTGCCTTCCAATAGCATTCTTCTGGCAACCAAAGACTTAAAAGTTCAGGTCTCATCCAGAACCCACTACTTCACACCTTTATTACAACCAAACAGACAAGATGAAAGGAGAATGAATATCCCAGTCTTGAACAGGTCTATGAATGACATAACTATTCCTTGCTTGTAGGACCACCCAAGGGGTACTACCAGCAGAATACTCTCCAAAGATCCAACTTGATAAGACCTTTAAAGTAATCACGGAGACTAAACCAGAGGCAGCTTTAACAAGGTAATTCTCTAAAAACTTAACTCTAAATAGACCTCCCTGGTCTACGTAATGTACTCAGGAATAACGTTGCGCGGTACTGGTGAAAATAAGCACAGTTATTTCCGACACAAATGGTACCGGTAATACCGAAGTACCGGTATTTTTATGAGTGACTATCCAAAAGTGGCAAATATGAAATATAACTTACAGTACCATGAATTGTACACCAAAAGAAATTCCCACATTACAAAGGGGCTTCCGTTTTAAACATTAAAATATAAATATACACCTGACCTCTAAGTTAATAAGATCAAACTAATTGCCCGATTACACCTAGAATCTCTGGTAATCTGTTTGTTAACGCAAGTTTGCAAGTTGCGTTAAAGTTTATTCAACCCTAAAACTACACATTTTTTTCAATAGACACATCCATTTCTTACAGGGGGTAAATATATTTTTCAACACTAATCACATCCGAATATTAACAGAATTTACCCCATCGTAATAATATGCAAGTCTTGCAGTGACTTGCGCATGTGCGTAATTAGCCATAAGTTGTTTTTTTTTCCAAACGAGCAAGAACAACAGTGTAAACTCTTGTAAAACTTTCAGAGAAGTTATGGGCAAAATGAATTTAAAAAATACTGACTGATTTCTCAACATTATTTTCCAAATTCTTAAGTCTGGTCATGCCTTTTAGGGCTTCTAATATTAAATACCATACTCATCAATATTGAAATCCCAATGGGCCAGAAACCTCTGTGATTCTGTTCCGACAACTAACTTGGGACAGTTTTGTACACAAATCAAAACTAACTGTACTGTACACATAATTTGCAGCTTGTACACTTGATCATCAATGAGTTACAGAGATCAATGAAATTTCAAGTAGTTCTGCTATTAACTTGTTACTTAAGCTTTGGTGACGGCCAAACAAAATATATTTATTACTTAATGTCTGTTCTATTCAAAACAATTGTCAAGTCTGTGAGAAAGAATTATTTATTAAATATTTATCCTCTAAGTACGGGGGTGAGAACAAAATAAATGAAATATCATATCAGTGTCATACTGTCTCGTCTTGACATTTGGGTACCAATCTCAACATGCTAAGTCCCAAAAACATGTTCCAAAACTTACTATTAAAGCGGAGGGGTGTGCTAACAGAGAGCATGCCTAAACCCAGTCTGCCTTCTACTGTGTACATGCATATACACCTACTGTAGAAGCAAGCACCTTTGATCTAAAACTCCTTATGAAGCTGACCAATGTAATTTGACATAATAACAATCATGTGTTATAACCAGGCCAATTCAACCACAAGGGTTGCATTTATTTACAGTGATAGTAACTAGTCAAAACAAAATACTAACTTCACCTAACCTTGATTGTGACAAAAATCAAACATCAAGCAAGACTTGACCAAGATGATCAACTAGGTATCATACCAATAATCACAGCCTATTAAGGGTATCTTACCTGACCTAACATAGAATTGTTTGGTTCTAAGGACCAGTACAGTGGACTATTAAGTATAACACTATAAAAACAAAAGCCATGCCTCTGGCAAGAAAAATGTTTCGTATTGCTCCGATCATTGTTTAAAACTTGATCTATTCACTACTTATTACCTTCAGATAGAACTATATTTTACTCTCAAAGACTGGACTAAAGTTCCAGTAACTCTAAAACCTGTAGATACAACAATGTAGGTCTCCACCCTACAGTAGGAGACAGAGCTGTGCTAATTAAAACTCTAACAGTAACTAATGTAAAATTAACCATTTAAGTCTCCATACATTTCAACAAAACACCCAACCTTGCCAAAATAGATACACTGCACATTTGATAAGCAATCTCCTAAAAGTCTCCCTGGTCCACAGGAGGAACCAACTAATAATGTACCTCCCTGAAACTCTAGTACCACATTAGGAGTGATAAGGGTGGACTAGGTAAGCAAGGATCCTGTCTCTGCCCTGTCATAGAAATACCCCTTACAAAACAGGGTGTGCTTTGCTTGGAAAAGTGAGTACCAGCAAAAACAGAAATGGCCAACATTGTTAAAAACTGTGGACATTTTACGAATGTAAAATACTTAACAAAGAACAAAACTTACAAGCTACTAAGTAAAACCTATGTTAACTAAGTAAGTCTGTCCCTACCCCAGAAAGTGCATAGAGCAATCTAAAAAAGATTGCCACATAATCTGTCCTCTGGTCAATCACAGTCCATAATATTAAATCAACACTCTATTAGGTATGAGTTCCTGATACTTTGTGAGACATTTCCCTCACTAGGTACTACTAGAGCTGTGACCGTTTAGCGTGTACACGCTACACGCTCGCAAATCTTGTAAACGTTTACTAAATACTTCATTGCCAGTAACCGTTTTTCATAGTCAGTCTTGCACTTGAAAATCAATATGATTATTCATGATTCAAATCACACACAACACACACATTCGGCTGACAAAATTTCAATCAATGACTTTTTACAAACTGTAAACCCGATTAGCATCATCCTTTTTAAATGTGCGAATCACAAATGCTCAGTAATCACCAATGATTTGTTTGTTTATTTGATGATGGCTTAACGGCACCACAACAAGTAAGGACAAATTGTGCCTGAGAGGTCAGATCATTCTAGACGTAGAAAGTAAAGGAAACAGGGGGAGAATGAGAGAAATTTAAGGACAAAAGGTCAGAAAGCTGTGATCGTGAGAGGAGGTGCATGCTTGAAACAAAAACAAAGAAGAGAGGGGGTTAAAGAGGAGAATTAAATATGGTCGTAGAGGGAGGCATGATGAAGGAAGGAAGAAGATAATTTTATCCGGAGGATTTTTCTGAAAGAACTCAGCAATTGAGTTGTAGGGAGCGAGAGAAGCTCTGGGAAGGTTGTACAGGGGGCAAGCAAGGAGAACGTGATGGATGCAATGGCAATTGTTGCAGAGTGGTTGGGGGGAGCCAATAAGGAGGTGGGAGTGGGTGAGATGAGTGTGACCAATTTTAAGACGGGTAATATGAACGTTGTCAATACGAGAGAGGTTGTTGATGGTGGCTTTGATCGGAATGGTGGGCTGGATGACATGGAGTTTGACATGGCTGAAAAGATGGATGAGTAGTCGGGAAGTCTGCTACTGAGGGTGATGTCTTGGATGACCGCAGCAGCAGCTGTCTTGTTGCCCTCCTTGGACCCATCAGTATAGATGGAGGTGTAATTTGAGAGTTGGTCTTTGACTTGGTTGTGGAGATTGATGAAGAGGTTAGGATGGGTTTTAGCTTTGTGATGAGTGGAGAGGCCCAGGTGGACAGAAGGGAGGGGGGTGGCCCAAGGAGGAAAAGTGGGCCAGGAGAAGGTGCCGAGAGTGGTGGGGTTGATGCCGAGATGAAAGAGGTCCGATTTAATGCGTAAGCTGAAGGAAATGGATAGGGTTTTAGTCCTATCAATGAATGGAGATATTATGCACTTTGATTTCGCCGAAATCTGAGTAGGCTAACTTGTAAAATGCACCGCGAATGTGCAGCAGTAAACAGTGAAACTAACAATAGGCCTAACGTTAGGGCCATAAAGCTTTAAATCCCACACAATCAATGCCTGTTTTACAAGCTGTTAAATCGACCAAAAAACACTTGAAAAATACTTAAATCGTGACAATCAGTGCATTTACATGTAAATATTACCTGATGAGTCTAATCAATTTTGCAAGAAAGAAAAAATATTGCAAAATAAACAGAAAAAGGTTTTAACAGAGCTGAAATTCTGAATGCGTCGCAAAGATGGCAGCCATTTTTTTGAGAGGACTGAAATTTCAGAACTTCCTGGTGGTGGTGGCGTAGTTTTGAAATGTTTTATGGCAAGGTATATCATAGGCCTAGTATGCAAGATTTTCACAGAAGAACTTTGAGAAGTACTTTGAAGTACTTTCTGGTACACCTTTGGGTTGCTGAGAAAAACAAGTTTGAACGTTGACAAAAAAGGTGTCAAATTACCAAAGGTCGCAATGATTAAGGAGATAGGCTGTCATGGTACAAAAACACATATCATAACAATAAATCATCAATCATATTTCAGTGACAAAATACACGTCAAAAAATTATGCAATATGAATATTCATCATACATAAAATATGATCATTTGCCGCGACCACCTCGTGTTGCTAGAACAAATTTTATGGCATTAAAAATGAAAGTACGTACCATTTCCGACATAAAATATCATTGGAAAATTACAATTACCCATAAAGTCCTTACTATTCCTATATTGAATGACTATTTATCTAACAAAATATACCGAATTTTCATCATATCAATCAACAATCTTTGCAAACTTACAAGAGAAACTTTATTTTCCTGTGGCAGAAAGCCAGTGTCACCCGTAGCCTAAAACAGTAATATCCATTGTGGAAAGCTAGTGTTACCGTCTGCCATACTGTTTGTACAGTGACATTGAACCAAATCAAATACGGCCGATCTGGTTTTTCTTTGTGCAATCTTTTCGCGAATTTGACTTTTACAGTTCCAAAATACAATCATTTGATAGACAAATACTACTAACAAAAACTAACAATTTTTTTATTATAATTTTGTTCCCATTTTTATTTTTTGATTCTTCTGGTTTTTGATGTAATTATATCCTAACACAGTAAAGTCTAATAGAAAACCTAAGCTTTCCAATAAAAATTCTTATTTTTTTCTTTAGATACAACATGTCTCTTTTTTCCTCATATTTGTAACGAACTATCAAAAACATATTTTTTTATGTTTTCACATATTTGTTTATGCTTTTTTTCTTAAAACTGCAAAGCTAATGACTGAAAACCAACATATTTTTTTTTTTTTTTTTTTTCATTTTACCTTTTAGTCAATTTGTTTTTTCTTTTCAATTGCACTGAAATTCTTCACTCTGATATTTTTTATTATCATTTCTTAATATTTCGTTTTTGTTTTTCATGTCATAACTGACGGATGCTCCTTTCACAGCTGCGAAATATAGTTAGTGGCAGGAAAACCTTGTTTGAGACCAAGATATTGAACAACTATCACATTTCAAAGAACACTTATTATAAAATGATTGATATTATACTATTCTATAGCCTTTCCAAAATTGATAAGAACAATACAATTTATCCAGTATAAATTAAAATGATTTTTCACTTCCGTCTACAAATTCATGAGATAAAATATATTGCAGATTTAAAGTGTACTGCAAATTCATATTTACAGTAATTATTTATGTGACAGATGAATTGTATTACATGTGCTCTGTGTGGTGTTTATTTCATTTTAAAATAATTCTTTTAGTCAAAATAACTCAAAGAATCTCCAATTAGGGGCGTATCCAGGAAAATAAACGGGGTACCTTATGTGCAACTTTCAGCTTTAAATCATTTGGTTACAGAGATGAATTATTAAAGATATTTGACATCGTGTATAGATAATTTTGAGGGCCCTAAAATCTCTTAAAATGAAGTTTTTAACTTTTTATATTTGCTTTTAACAATTTAATCGCAGTTAATCTGCAATGACTTCTCGGGGTCACCTGAAGCATCCACTGGATCAACACCTGCAATAATTAGCAATGAATACAAAGTTTAAATTAGCCAGCACTTACTTATAAGAAGATTTATACAGCCATGCAGTTTTCTATTACTGGACTTCTTTATCTTGGTCCCTCAATATACCATCAATAGTTTATGAACTAACATGACAACTTTGAAGTTCCCAAGATTTCAGTGAAAATGCCCACTAATAGTTAATTATTCATACTCAACTAAGAAAACTAATATGGCATTCAAAGGTATCTTAAAGTACAGTATCAAAAGAAACTTCCTTTTTAATTGTCCAATAAACCTTTCCTTCACCAAGTTAAAATTACATAATGCTCTAGACAGCATAACTGGAGTTACCCCATTTACAATTTGACAGTGTCACATAAATCTATAGGTCTATTAAGCTCATATCAATCTCGTTGAGCCTGCACTAATTAAATCACTATTTGCATTCTTTCCTTCGACGCTGGCCATTTTTCCAAATCTTACCCCAAAATTATCAACTCTTGATCCAAGTATTTGTCAGTTTTTTTTTGAAAAATGCCTCCTGTCTTTGTAAGTTATGCATTGATGAGTCATAAGTTCCTTAGAAACTCCTGATCTTCAACCGTTGTACTTTTGTTACATTTTGAAATGCATAGTGTCTGTGTAGTGTTGTTAGCAAAAATCCAATCACGTCATTAGCATATTCAGCAATGCTATTTGCATGATAAATATGTAATTCCTATAGCCGGAAGATCACGTGGGCACTGTTTTCGGAACTTTTCACTATTTTAGAAAACCTTTCGGCGCTGAGGTATATGGCACAATAATTTTATTTGGACGTTAAAATGAACAAATTTTACTACATTTTACTCATCCGTTACTATTTATACCATATTTATACCATATTGTGCCCATTAGATGAACAATATAGTAAATGAAAATACAAACATTTTTTCACTTAAACGTTACTCACTCTTTACAAAATGGTACAGAAATTTCTCAGCTTTCATTTGGTATATAAATGAGGGGGTGTGGCATCTCAGCGCCACAAGTACAAGCAAAACAAAGAAACATGGTGAACCCGGAAATGCGACCAACTGGAATTTTCCATTCTTGTTAGTGTGTAAAAACGGTTGAAAAACGCTTCAGTGACCCGGAAAATTCGAGGGAATTTAAGGAGCATTCTGACTAAATATTTTAAACCAAACTTGAATAAATGAAAAGACACTTCAATTGTGGATACTTTATCATCAGCAGGAAATAAACACACAAGACACAGAGCGAAAATCGCAAGGTTTTGGAGGTATTTTCCGGTTTTCAGTCCGCGTGTATATCACTTTCGCGATAAAACTGAACGAGTGTTGTGCACTCCCATGCCTGGTGATCAAATGAATTTGGGATCTCTTTTGATCAAAATTGAGAAAAAATAGCATAAAATGACATGAATATACAAAATTTGTATATGGAAAATGTAACTGCAAATTGTTCTGCAGTTCTAAAATTAAAAAATCAAAAACAAAATATGGGACAATTTAGAGGTCCATTTAGAAATTATGAAATAAAAAACAATTTTTCCTACATTTGACTCTTGGAGGTTTTTGAAATTTTAAGAATGTGTATCATTCGCATCAAAATGTATGTACTAAAATGGTAGGCTCCGAAAGAGCGGTGCAATTTTTTGGCACATAGAAATGCATATTGAGTCATTTTCACTAGGTAGGCCTAGGCTACTGAAACTGTGAGAAATAGCACGTTAGGCAACACTTGAATTGTAAACTTAGGCTCTGAACAGAGCAGCTTCACTTGACAACCGCATGAAAAGCATCGCTTTTATTCATAGCTTTTATGAAAATTTCAATTTTTTAAACGTTTTTATTGGTAATAAACTTTTAATGATACTTACCGTACTAAAATTATTCGAAATCTTGAGTACTTTCAGACATTTCATCTATTCAAAGAAAACCGGGATATGGTCTTCCGCACCATAACATGGCAGCCATGATGGTTTTGTTACTAGCTTTATGCAAATTTTAAACCTGACGTATGTATCAATGCATGCGCGGGAGTCGAATTTAAAGTTGTCGCTCTTTCACAATAATTCAATAAAAAAGGAATACAAATTAAAAAAAACATATTTTTCGGTCAGTGCTTAGAAAATTAAACACTTAATAATCCTTAATAATCCTGTTATTTTCCGCCTCAGAAGTTTCATCCCCTACATTACGTTTAAGTTATAGGCTCCCAGATGTGGAAAACACAACGAGGAACAGAAGACATTATTTTCTAACCCAATAACTAGCAAATTGGAATCATGGCTTCGGCTTATCATGAGTGAATCTAATATAATCTTGATTTTTATGAGTTTTTTAATTGTGTACGGTATTATTACCGGTGCTTGAATAAGATCAGAGATAACCACAGATCTAAAACCCTTTTAAACCACACAGCTTTAGATTAAAGCCTTTAAGCTTCTCCCATCAATCTGAAATAGAATGAAAAGATGCGTTTTATCCCATCAATTCTCATTACAAACACGATACGGATATCTGTATACCACCTTTTATCTAATTTAGAATGTATAGAATTTAAATTGCATCATCTTTCATATGAAATATTTATTGCAGCAGCGTAGGATTATATTTGACATGGGTGGGGGTGGTGGGCATATTTTTGTCTCCCAATGCAAACCTAAAAAAATCAGAAAAAATGAATGAGTTTTTGATGTCCAAAAATATTTCTAAAGGGAAGAGGGAGAGGAGGGGGGGGGGGGAGAGGTCGTGCAATTATTGGTAAAGTTTTGCCAATTTCCCAAAAATTGTAGAAAAGTCTCAGAAAATAAAGAAAACTTCCCGAAAATTGAAGAAAATTCCCCTAAAATGAAGGAAATTGAAGCAATTTTCACGAAAATAAAGGAAGTTACCTCAAAAAAAGATATATTGGGTGAAGGTACTTGTCCACTGCCACCAGTTCCTATATGTCCCCTGTGCACTTGTACTACTTTTTTATGCTACAGAATTATTCCAACAATTGTTTCAGTCATTTAAAGGATTAGTTCAGTGGTCAAACATGTCCATCTTATATGAAAAAGGACTTCAAAAGAAACAAAATGGTGACGAATTTACAGCCTCAGATTCCTCAAAGTCTTAATGTATTTAAAAAAAAGTGTATTTAAATTTTCACTATTTGAATTATTTTTCCTTAAACTTTCTTCAGGTGGTATATTATAAATACCCTTCCTAGATTCAGTTTTACTACTTTTTTGACATATCCCATGGTTTTTAAGCCACAAACATATCCCATGGTTTTTAAGCCACAAAATCGCAGGACAAATATGATAGAATACATCAAGACTTTGAGGAATCTGAGGCTATGACATCACAACTAATCTGATTTCACTTGTTTTTACACAAATGATACCAAACTTTAAACTTAAATATCTCCTTAATGGAATAATATTTTTGAATGCTTTCTTCACCACTTGGTTTATTTTGAAGTCCTCTTTTATATAAGATGAACATGTTTGACTACTGAACTAATCCTTTAAAGGTGCGATATCGGCATAAGGATACTTCAGTTCTAATTTTTAGATTAGTGCTATACTTGGCTTAAGCGTGGCAGTAGCCGAATGGATAAGGCGTTGGGTTTTGGGCGAACTACTTTTGTGCGAAACGCAACAAGTTTGAATCTCGTCAAGGCAACATTTCTTCTTCATCTTTTCCCCTCATTTGAATTAAAACATAGCTCCATGATTATCAACGACGAATTTGTACAGCTCTGTTCACCTCGGCCATGGGTGATAACACACAGAACATAGTCCGTGCGTGCATGTACCTAATCTTCATATGCACATTGTAGGATATACGCTACAATATACGCTTATATACGCTTCTCTGTAATATACGCTTCTCTGTATCTCTGAACGATGATGACGTGACATCAGGGGCCGCGGAGCAGTTAGACCGGGACACGTGCTCTCTCCTCCCCCCCCCCCCTCCTTTCCCCCACACACTTTTTCGCAAATCATAAGAAGAATGACCTGCAGATTTCTTTTTTGTTCCAACAAACGTACACAAATATATCTGTCTCTTACCACTGTCCAAAAACTATTTTTCAAGGGACGAATTAGGAAGGAAGGGGGAGGGGGGGGGGAGGGGAGGTGGGGGGGGGGGGGGGAGGGGAGGGGGAGGGGGGGGGGGGGGAGGTGAGGGGGGGGGGGGGAGGGGATTTCTTGAATTAACTTGCAAATTTCCGAAAAAGAAGGATATTTCCCGAAAATTGAAGAAAATTTCTCGAAAATGAGTATTTTACAAAAATTGAATAAAACTTCTTAAAAATGAAGAAAATTTCCAGACAACGAAGAAATTTTTCACAAAATTGAAAAACAAACTTCCCATAAACGATGGAAATTTTACAAACATTGAAGTTTGTTTCACGAAAAGTGAAAAAAGCTTTTAAAAAATTAGGACATTTTCCGGAAATAAAAAAAAAAAATCCGAAAATGAAGAACATTTCCCGAAAATTTAAAATAAATGTCCCAAAAATGAACAAAATTTTACGATCATTGAAGCTTTCTCACGAGAATTGAAGAAAAAAAATCCCCAAAAGGGAGGAAAATGGTATTTGGTCCCCAATGAAATTATTGGGAGGGGGTCTTGTCCCCCTTGGTTCCCACTTCCTACGCCACTGCAGTACAATGTCGTTTTAAGCTCTAAACTAACAAATACAACGTGATTACATGAATTGGTTTCCTATGTTTCAACAGTTTAAAGCAAAATAAACATAAATATCATGTCGAAACCGTCTTCTCATTCTTTTGATGGAGAGAGAGGGGGCAGTGGCGTATTCAGCTTTCGGTTCCAAGGGCGGGGGAGGGGGGGGGGCAAACGGTAATTATCGAAAAATGTCTGTGCCCAGAGGCTTTATAGGACGCGGGGATGGGGAGACTGATTTCACCTCCCCAAATAGTAAAATTTGGTAGGAAATGTTTGGAAATTTTAGTAAAATTTATGATTAGAAACTTGTATATAACTTTTACAAAAGTTTTGGCAAAATTTCATAAAAATGCAGAATTATTTCCTAAAATGGAAGAAAAAAATCCGAAAATGGAAGAAAATTGCCCGAAATGAAGGAAAATTCCTAAATTGGAAGAAAATGTCCTGAAAATCAAAGAAAATTGCCCAAAATTTAAAGAAAATCACAGAAAATTGCCCAAAATTTGAAGAGAATTGCCTGAAAATCGAAAAAACTTGCCTGAAAATTAAGGAAATATAAAGTTCCTGAAAATTAAAGAAATTTCCCGAAAATCGATGATTTTTGCACCGAACCAACTGTGGTTAAAATAAAATTAAACAACAACTTTGATCACCAATATGGCCAAATTTGTCTATAATCCAAATTATTGTCATATTTGGCCATGTTATAGGAGTTCAATTTTTCCAACATAGTTGGTTCGGTGCAGAGTTGACCATCTGATGAGTAAGAAACAGTTGAGTGGTGGAAGGGCACAGGGGCAGTTGCCCCCGGTGAAGCTTTCTAAGCGGGCTTCGAATGCTCACAGGGGCGCAAAAATTGCCCTGATAATATATCTTTATATCCTTTTTATTCTCAACTTCTGCAATTTGTATCATTTACAAGACAAACGTTGTAAATATTTTCTCTCAATTTTTTATTTTACAAAAAAAACATGAAAATCATCCCTCGATTCCGGCTAAATAACAATCTTGTAGTCAATGGGACCCTATTTGAACATTTGTTCCAAAATGTATTTTCTTTTTAACTATATAACTTAAGTCAATTTAGTGTGGAATTGAAACGATTCTATTAGTGCAACCAACGACACAGCAAGATTCCGGCATGATTATTTTAAAAAGATAACATGCAAGCGTTTGTGAGTCTAAATAAGTGTACAGCAGACAATCATTCTCGCCCGACAAAATGGCAATGTAAACAAAGTCATGTGACCTCATGACGTCGGCTGAAACACCCTTATACGTTTAACACTATTATTCTAATCAATTTACATTGTTTCTCTCTCTCTTTCTCTCTATGTGCCGAATCTGGAACAGATATTGGCGATCATGGCCCTCCAGTCACTTCTGTTTAAAGCTAAATGCATAAACTTATTGTTGTTTAGGCTGTTGTTGGTTGCCCAGTTGTTTGGGCTTTGGACATATTTAACTTCGGTGCCTTCCTCTGCTTCTTTTGCCCTCAATCTTCCCACATACTGCAAGCTGTTCCAACCCACCCTCCCGATTTACAAATCCTCCCTTTACAATGATAGTTTCTGAACCGTGATAAGAGATTCATACAGTTTTGGATTGTTGAGACAAAAATTATATCTGGCAGCCAATGTCAATTATCTTTCTACGCAGCTGACGTGATCACATGTCTTTATTTTCCCATGTTTCATAACAAATAAACATTTCTAGCAATATCACATAAACAATATTTGTATTTCTAGCAGATTGATTATTTATCACATCACCTGACGTCTTTCATATCAGTCGTTTCAACATGCGTTCCCCCACTTGAAATATTGGCATGATTAAGCAATATTCACACGGGTTGGCTTCATACCTACCAGGGCTTTGCCTCTAGATTTTGAAATATTGATTTCAAGCAAGTTCCTGCTACGAAAATCACCATTTGTCGTCACTCAGTCTGTATGTGCAGAAATGTGTTTTGTATGGTATATTGCATTGACTTTCATAAGCGCGCGCCGCTAGCTAGCTGTACTAGTATCGCGTAGGATTCACCCCCTTCACATAGTTACGCAGATTTTGTTGCTAAGCAAATTCATTGGGTGATTGGTTGAAAAAGCTGTCAATCATCTAACCCAGAAAGGTTAATTGTCTTGGGGTCCAAGTACTATTTTCGTTTTTTTAAGGAGCGCACGTGCATGCGAAATAAACGACCGTGCGTATCAGACAAAAGCAAAAGCGTGTGTGAGAGGCCACGCTCAGTCAATCTTTTCTACCGCACGTATGTGTACGAATGATGCGCGCCATAAACCGAAGAATGTATGTCCACGTGTTACAGCTGCGAAGCAGAGATAACTTTGCAGGTCATGTATGCAAAGTTAATTTCCTACAGAGACCAGTTAATGTGGGAGTGAAGAAAAATTATGGCAGGGTCTTATTATTTTCCACACCATTGCTAGCGGTCCAGATTTCTTGGAATATTTTTTTTCATATTTGGGGCAAAACGAGTCGTGTAGAGAGTAAAAGGAGTAATGTAAGGAGTAACAGGAGTATGTATAGAGTTATATGGGTCATTTATGGAGCAACGTATGTCATATAGTGAGTACTATGAGTCATGTATGTAGCAACGTATGTCATAGGCCTATAGCGAGTAAAATGAGTCATGTAAGGAGTAATGTGAGTCACGTTTGGAACAAATTTAGTTGTTACATGCAACCTTTCATGCGCAGTTCATGAAAATTATACGATGATCTCATGCAATGACTCATGCTGACCTGCTGATGCAATCTCCTTGATTTGGAACATTGTGACAATATTTCCAAAAATAAAACATTAATCAGACTACGCCCTGCTACGCCTATTTAGAACTTGAATTATATAAAAGCTGTTTTAAAAATATTTTCGAAGTTTCATCAATTTATAATTACCTGTGTCTTATTCTCTTACATCAAGAATTACCATACCTGACTTCATTCAGTGTGTACATATTTAGTCAACTTGAATTTCCCTGACTGCTGCTTGAAAAATAAATCGTCGTAGAAAGTCTTTGCCTTAAACTGTCTGCTGATAAATCTTAATAAGTGGATCTTACAGCTGTCAGGCCTATGAATTATGTTAATGAGCTCGCAAACGAACTTCAAAACTTTGAGAGAAATCATCACATCATTCTTCGTGGAACTGGATACTGGATTTTATATTGGAATATTAGCGAACCGTCGCCCATTGCACAGATAGAGATACCAGACAGATAGCGCATCATCTTTACTATCCCAATCAGGTTAGGATACTTAAAATAGGCTAACTTTAAGAGTATGTTATATATTGTTTATTGAAAAGAGTCTTTGAAAGGAGTAATGCAAGGAGTAATATGAGTAATATTTAAAGCAAAGT
This sequence comes from Chiridota heheva, assembly GCA_020152595.1. NCBI lineage: Eukaryota > Metazoa > Echinodermata > Holothuroidea > Apodida > Chiridotidae > Chiridota > Chiridota heheva. The sequence continues at coordinate 1,560,640 of JAIGNY010000410.1, forward strand.
GAGTCGTGTAGGGAGCAAAAAGGACTAATTGATAATGGAGTAAAATGAGTATGTATGGAGTAATCTGATTCCTGTTTGGAGCAAAGTGAGTCATGTATGGAGTAAAATGAGTCATGTAAGGGGCAAAAGTAGTAAACTGAATCACGTGCGGAGCAAATTGAGTCACGTATGGAGTAAAGTGACTTAATTATGGAGCAAAGAAGTCATGTAAGGAGCAATATGAGTGGTGCAGGGAGTAAAAGGAGTCATGCAAGGAGCAATATAAGTCATGTATGGAGCAAAGGAGTCCGATATAGGGAGTTAAAAAAGAGTCATGCACTAGCAATATGTATCTGTAGCGGTGTGGTACTTCCCTCAGTTGCATTGTCTCAGGTTGTGTGTAGCTATTGTTATACATTCCCGTTATGTTCCAGGTTCAGTTGAGTTCTGTGTGTTGTGAATGTTTTAATTGGTTCTTAGGTCTTTGTTGTTTATTCAGTTTGTCCTGGCCACATGTACATGTGCATTATTCTCTCATTTCTGGCTGCAGCAGAAGAGAGGTATCATGTTGTCTATGGAACTAACCAGTTCGCCAGCTAAGATGTTTTACTTGATCTTAGTACCTTTATATTCTCTTAGTACCTTTACTAGGCCTATGTACTTATGGTTACCATGTCTTTATTATATCATGCACTTTTGCCTTGTGATTCTTTTCCCGTTGCAAGTTAGGCCTATATTATATATTGTATTTACATCAATCATATGTACCATACAAACAGTGTCAACGCTTCGTGTGCCAATGCTAATTCACCTGTTTGGTATTCATTACTTATTGCATTCATTAGGTCCCGTGCTTTGGATACGGCATTACTGCCTACGGTAAAGCCAATGTATATTATGTACCTAATTATTCACTGGGTATCTTCTGCCCAGCACATGAGCATCACCTGCCCTGCTCATTCACTTATTTGGTCAATCGACCAACCAGCAACACATTTCTAACTTACTTGGATTGTTACTGTGGTAATGTCAGTATATTCTATTAACCTACCCCTAGTGCTGGCATATCCTACTAGTTTACCTGCGACATCTCGTTTCACTGGTAGCTTAGGTATACCAACATGCCCCCTTGTATCTGTATATTTATTTACTATTACATCTTCATTGTATGGTAGCGTGTTCTTATACTGGCACGCACGCTCTGCATATTTACTTAGTTACGCTTGTATTCAGGATCCTCGTGTGTTTTTATCTACAGGACCCACAGGGTGACATCAGCTTCATGAGCCACACCACGTCATCCAAACCGGTGGACTATGAAATCAGTCCCCACAAGTCATGTACTGAGCATTGAGGTGGCCGGTTCGACGTAACCGTGTACAGGCTCAGTACGCTTTTGCCAAGTTGAAGGGGAAACTTTATCATTACAGTCAATAGGATATTTTTTTATGAATACTTGTGTTGCCTTAGCCAGTCAGCGAAAATTAACGGTACTCATATATGTTGAAAACTATTATCTAATACACAACATTTGTGAAGAAAAATAAATTCTGTACAGTATTTGTTGAAAAATGACAAAAAATAGGTCCGACCCACCATTTGCCATCCACTAATCTACCGAATATACTCTTAACCAACTCATCACTCCAACCTTCACTATAACCTCCACTAACTCCATTGCACTACACTCCCCACCCCCACCAGCCTTAACGTAAATATGACACTTCTGATAGAAACATGTTCAACTTTTTCTCCCTAATAAACCAAATCAGAATGAAAATTCAGTACAAATTAATGTCCACCTCTTTTATAC